>CM076258.1:6439333-6451833 GCA_038380765.1 Odontothrips loti | reverse complement strand
TCCAAACCGAACCGAACCGCCAGCCAGCAAGCGGTTCGGATTCGGTCTGCAGCCTAGTCGGTCGGCTCGGGCTTCTTTGGCCTCGGACCGGCCGGACCGTTCGTTGCAGATCTTTGCCCTGACCCGCATTGTTCCACATTTTTCCTGAAATCCGGACGATTGAGAGAGGTTTGAACATAATACTCTGGGCTGGCCATCAACAACTCTTTCATATTCTATGAATTTACACAAAAATCACGAATTTTAGCCACATGCTCCCTGACTGGCTGTCTGCTGAGCGGAAAAAGATTGTCGAACGGTGCATTAGACGGTTTTCGGGTACCCATATCGTGTCAACCAAGCCGGCTGTCCTTGTCATCTTTTCCCGTCTTTTCCACTTTCGGTCTGAGCTTCCGCGGAATACCCTACATTCGCATAAATTTGAAAAGGAAGTTTTAACTCGGTGGAAAAAATGTGAAACAATTCTCAACAAAAACGCGTTCCCCTTATCCATCAGGGTGCGCGTTAACCGTGCCCAGAATTATTCAAATGAAACCGAAAGCGTTGTCAAAGAGGACGCACTGCTCATATCCAGCAGGGTGCGCTTTGGCCGTGCCTAGAATCATTCTGCATTCGAATAGATTTAAAAAAAAAAGTCATAAGTCGATGAAACAAATGTGGAACATTGAGAAACAAGTTAAAACACATGTGTGACGTGATTTTTGTGTGAATTAATGTGGAACAATGCGGAACAAGTTCAAACACACGTGTGACGTGATTTTCGTGTGAATAAATAAGACTTAAAAAATGTCTTGATGGCCTGCCCAGGGTCTTATTTAGAAAACTCTCTCATCCGTCCGAATGTTAGGAAGAATTCGGAACAAAATGTGGAGCAAAGTGGAACAAGTTAGAACACGTGTGTGACGAGATTTTCGTGTAAATTCCTAGGATATCAAAAATCTGTTAATGGCCAACCCAGGGTCTTAATTTGCAACCTCTCTTATCCGTTCAGATTTAAGGAACTTATTAGAACAAATTTGAAACAATGTGGAATAAGTTAATACACGTGTGGGACGTCATTATTGTGAAAAGTCATACGATATTAAAAATGTGTTGATAGCCAACCCAGGGTGTTGCAACCTCTCTTATCCGTCCGGATTTAATGAACAAATGTGGAACTATGCGGAACAAGTTAAAACAAATGTATGACAAGGTTTTGGGGAGGATTCATGCGATTTTAAAAATGTCTTGATGGCTAGCCCAGGGTCTTAGTTTTCAAGCACTGTCATCCGTCGGGATTATAGGAACAAATTGGAACAAAATGTGGAACAATGCGGAACAAGTTAAAACACATGTGTGATGTGATTTTTGTGTAAATTTTTAGGATATTGAAAGTGTGTTGATGGCCAACCCAGGGTCTTATTTTGCAACCTCTCTTATCCGTTTGGATTTAGGAAACAAATAAGAACAAATATGGAACAATGTGGAACAAGTTAAAACACGTGCATGACGAGAATTTCGTGTGACTTCGTAGGACATCAAAAATGTGTTGATGGCCAACCCAGGGTGTTATTTTGCAACCTCCCTAATCCGTCCGGATTTTAGGAACAAATGTGGAACAATGCGGAACAAGTTAAAACAAATTTGCCCTGACTGGCCCCGGTAACGGAACGTAAACTTGATTGTTCTTCAATAAATTTCGAAAGGCTGCCAATGTTTAAAAAGTCTTCAGTCATTGAAAATTTACCCCCCGAATGTAGGCAACCCGTAGAGCATCGCCCCTCCCTTTCTCGGTTCGTTTTTACACCCCTGCTTTGTCTAATCGCCTTTGGAGCGTGTTTGGGGTTTTTCCACTAAAGTTTGCTGTTCCTTGGATCTCCCCGGCGGATCAGTTGGTGGTAGTCTTCCCGACCTCTTTGGGGTGGTCTCCTCGAGCTCCTCGGGGGGTGGTCTCCTCGATCTTCCAGGTGGTGGACTCCTTGAGCTCCCAGGTGGTGGTCCTATCGGGCTCCTCGCTGGTTGGGTCCCACCGGAACAGCGTCCTGTTGTTGACCGGCAATCTTTTTGATGATTCTTTTGAGGAAAGCTTTAATTTTAGACATTATCCCTCGTTTCCTTGATGACCCCGGCGGGTTAGGCGGTGCTTGCAGGCCACGGTCTTCCGCGGAGGTCGCTGAGGCGGTCTGCCCGGACTCCCCGGTGGTGCTCTCCCCGGACTCGCTATCGTCGCAGCCCATGATGCATTTCTCCAGCGTCGGGGTGCGCGGCAGGAGGGCGGCGTTGATCTCCCCGGCCCCGGGCTGCTCATTCTCGCTGTCCACGCAGCTCTGCATGCATTTTGCCAGCGCCGAGTCGCCTGTGCTCTCCCCGGACTGCTCGATGTTGGTCTCTCCGGAATTCTTGCTGTCGAGGCAGCTCTGCATGCATTTCATCAGCATCAGCGTCACCCTGCGGTTCAAGGCAAGGACGTCGCGACGCCCGCGACTGGGAAGTGCCTCCGCGGTCTGCAGGGAGCAGGCGAAGCAGGCCGCCGCCGCCGCCTGCACAACGAACAGACAGTCACCGAGAGCCGCCCTACAACCGCCACAGCGTCCATCCTCATCCCCAGAGTACTTACTATGACCACCACGAGGTGCGCGGGGTTGTCCCTAGGCATTGCTGCTGTGTGCTTGTGGTGCTGTGAGAGGACAGGCGCCCCCGGTCTGATGAGGGTTTCTCGGGTCCGGCGCAGGACCGCTGCGGACTGGTCCTTCGAGAGGAGTTCGGCGCACACTAGGGCCTGGGCGGCCTGGGCCTGGGCGGCATGGGCCCGTAATCCGTGTGAAGCGTGCGTACACAGCCGTGTCCGTCACGGCGTCACGTCCACTCGGGCCCGCACAGGCTGGGGGAAGGGCGGGTCCACTGTGCAAACCAGAAGAATAACCACAGCAGGTGGTTACGCAAGGATCTGATGTCACGAATACCCTGCTAGGCGTCTAGATCGTCAGACCCTTACGTAATATTTGAATGGCCCCTTGTCCCTATTGATATCCAAATGCTACCCGTTTCCGGGCGGGCCTTTGCGTCATCGCCACGACATGTGCACGCTGTCCTAAGTTTTTCATAGTGGACGTGTACCGTCATGCAATTTCCGTGGCTGTGAAATCGCGTCAGCCTCACGTGAAACATTATGAAACCCGCACGGCGCACGGTCCGCAACTAAAGGACAAATTTTGTGGGGACAAATACCTCCCCTCCCCTTTTCCCCAAAGAACAAGATGGAGACCACTAGTGCGTTCTAGAACAGGCTCGTTCTTTAAGTATATAGATCAAACAAATGTAAGTATAATTTTTGGCCATTCTCTTTTCAAGAGTTAGTGCAAACTTACAGCCACAAACAAAAATACTTTCCGTCAAAATTTGAAATATTGACAAGGCAATAACAGCCTTACCTGTTTTTTCTTTCCCAATGATTTTGTGTTCTAAATTTTGACTAAATCGATATAGCCGATAGTGCAGCAGGTCTAAAGCGGTACGTTCTTCTTTGCTTCTACGACATGTATGAGTAGTAGAGAAAGCAACGAACGAGTAAAAACAGCACTGACACTAATCGAATACTCCAGCATAATTTTAATTTTCTTTTTTTGCGGGTCAAATAAAATCGATGTACGCTGACTGGGAGCGGGAGCGTGAGCGGGAGAGTGTCCGCGAGCTGGTGTCCTGGAGGAGGCCGAGCGGGTACTCGAGACGGCGGCGGCAGTGCACCGACAGTCGAGCAGCCGCATGCTGCAGGGCCGCTGCGTAGCGCTCGCGGCAGTGCCGACCGCGACGGTGCCGGCGTTTGCGGGGCCCGCTGCCGCTGTCTCCTGGCATGGACTCGCCACACGCGCAAAACCCGGGCGGCAGCTGCCAGCCTCGTCCCGTGGTTGCTTCCGAACGTGAACAAAGGGTGGCAGAAATGCAGCCTCAACCTTCGTGTATTGTATCGAAGGGGTAAGGGAGTGAGGGACAGATTAACAGCCCCGCGTCCGTCAAAATTTCAGAGACCCTGATGAAGAAGAGAGTATCCAACACACTGCAGATTTATTGCGACATTTCTTACACACAGTAGTTCAGTGGCCAGAGCGAGTACCCCGCGCGCGCTAACTGCTCGGAGCTCGGAGCCAGCGGGCGTCCACTGGCGTAGGGTATTTCCTCGGGTATTTCCCAGCTGTGGAGAGGTTGCCGGTGACAGCCGTCCAGAGCTGTCTCTGCTCAGGCCACGGACTGGGGGTAAGAGGACTACTCGGGGAAGGACTTAGAGGGACCCCAAATTGCCTACCTTACAGGAGGAAACCGGCATAAGGAGATCCAATTACTTAATTCGAATCCGAACCAAGGCAAGAAATTAAAGAAAATGCACTGTTAGAACATTTTTATTACTAGATTTGTATTAGGAACTATAACTTTAGCGGTGTTGATATGTCATTCGGCTACAAGCCCGTTAAATTTCCTTCCTGGAATCGCGGTAGAAAAATCGCGAGCGAATGTTTTGACAGGCCCTGTCAAGGGCTGGCATTACCGTAAACAAAAAGAAAAAGAAATTTTTGGTCGTTTCCTACAGATTTGAGGGCGTAGATCACGAATCTACGAATTTTAAAAATATGTAATACATTGTAATTATTATTAGATGGTCAGTTAAACAACAAATATTTGTAAGTTGAAAAGAACACTAACACCGTCTGACTCGCGATAAATACAGTCTACGGTCCTTTCTGAACCAAAGCGTAACCAGGTCGACACATTTCTGCAGTCTGTAGCTCATTTCTACGATTTTCCTTTGCGTTGCGTATGTTTTCCCCCTTTTTTCCGCTTTTCCGGGTTTTCCCCAAGAGTCCCGAGGTGTGACTCCTCGCATTCGTCCTAGTCCTCTTCGTCTCAGGCGCATAAAAACAGGGGGGGGGGGGGGGGGGGGGGATCGCCCCCAAGGGAACCAAAATTTTGTTCTGGCTTTCCTCTTGGAGCCCTGACTCAACGATCCGCAACAAACGGTTTGGCCGGTCCCGGCGCTCTTCTTGTACGAGAGAGTCAACTGCATACACAAACCGTTCTGTGAAAGTCTATCTCTCTCGCACGCCTAGACTAGCAACTTCGGCGAACGCCAGACTGACATGGATTCGAGTACCACCACCAGCTAGCATTTTTATCGGCCAAAATAAGTTTACATTTTCTTGTCAGAAATACTGCTGTATTCGCATCGTTCGCTCCGTCCGAAAGATGAAAAAAACGCAAATGGGTGCGATAAAAATGAGGCGACGCCGGGAGTCGAAGATGGGACCGGTTACGTGGACTGTGGTCCCGAACTGTTTAGAGCCAAACCGCTCGATCCAAACCGAACCGAACCGCCAGCCAGCAAGCGGTTCGGATTCGGTCTGCAGCCTAGTCGGCTCGGGCTTCGGCCTCGGACCGGCCGGACCGTTCGTTGCAGATCTTTGTTCTGTACCCGCAGCCAGCAGCAGTCGAGGTGGACTTCACTTTCACAAAAATAAATAAGCACATGGAGTACAGTAGCAAGAAATACGCAAGTCCGGAAAGAATTAATAATCAAAATTTATTTTGATTGTTGTTTTTTTTTTTTAGATAAAAAATGTCGAGTCTCTCTGACCGGACCCCCCGTGATGCCGGGGTTCCGGGAGGAGAGAGGGGGGGGGGGGGGGGGGGGGCTCCGCTATTGACAAGCGCCGCGCTACCCCCGGCCAGGCACTCACGGGGCTATCGCTATCGATGACTTGCGTGGGTTTGGGGGTCGGCCCTAAAGTTTGTGGAGTAGTCTGCGTATTATATTCCGGTCGATACACCCCACGACGCGCACATGCGGAATGCAGCAGTAAGCACTAAATGTAAATGTACAAATTTGTACATGACCACGTACAGAATTGTGCATACATAGTTTTAAGTTCAGACTTGGGCAGAATTATGTACGAATTAGAACACAATGATGTACAAATTTGTACATCAAAATATGTGTGCACGATTCTGTACATAGTTATGAACAAATTTGTAAATTTACATTTAATGTGTATCTGACCTTGCAAGACGGACCGAGTGGGTGCCGCAGTAGCCCGGACGACGTTGCCTAACGGTACGTGATTCGTGGACCCTCCCCCTGCGAGTGTGCGTGTCTGACTCTGCGTGCGTGTACGTGCGTGCGTGCGTGTGCCCCCGGCAGCGACCGGAGGGCACGGCAGGACAACTGCTACTGTGGTACGGCAGGTGAGTGTGGTCCTCGCGGCGGAGAATGTGACTCAATATCCGGCGAGCGGCGAGCGCGTCCGTAGAGTGTTTGTCTGTCGGAAATGGGGGAGGGGGGGGGGGGAGGGGGGCACACGGAGCGGGTGGCGGGCGGACGGGTGCGTATTGCATGCAAGACACGTGTGGGCCGTCAAAGGCAAGAGGCGGAAGTGACTGCGTTGTGTCGCGTGAGCCGATCGCAGGGCGAGGTGGATCCTACCTGGAGTCGTTGTGCCTGCCCGGGGGGGGGGGGGGGGGGGGGGGGGGAGGACAGCCGACCGGGACGTAAAACCGTGTACAGAAATATGAAAGCTACCCCCGGAACCGTAATTATTTCTTTTTTGTGTGATCGGTGAATTGTTTTTAGATGGCAAGTTTTGGGCGGGTTTATGGGCGGTCGTTATTGAGGTCCTGGAAGGACGGACGGCGGAGACATTGAGCTGAGCGGGGCGGGGCGGGCCCCCTTCACACCCCCCAGCTGTCACGCCGGCTGTCCAAACTCCGCGCCTTCTGGCTGACACTTTGGCTTTTCTTTCATAACTAGCCCTGCGACCCCGCGCCATGCCGCCGCTTTCCCTCGGCTGTCTGTCCGTGTCGCTCTCTCTCTTTTCCCTGTGTGTCTGTCTCCCTCTCTCCGCCCTCTTCCCCTCTGACCCAACACCAACAGCCCCCCATCCACAAGCACCCCCTTCCGCCCTTCCGGTCCCCGGCTTCCTGATAACGCGAGGTCGTTGATCCCTCCGGGGGGTTATCGGGTCCCGCCCCCATCGATACCGCGCCCCGTCATCCGAGCCGGACCGCCCCCGTGCCCCGCCCCCATGCCCCGCCCCCATGCCCCGCCCCCGGCATATGGGCTCCGCCGGAAGCGCTCGGCTGGGTAGGCAAGCCCGCCGGACAGGCGTGTGTGGAGCGACCGCCGGCTGCCTACCCAGCAGGCGCCTCCCTCCGTGCGCTTGTCTACTGTCGCAACCACCACCACCACCACGGTGTCGTTTCCTTTTCTTTGAAGGTGTTACTTGAAAACAAACAAATTCCAGCATCAGTATTGCTGCCTGCCAAGCGACGACTAGAGGACGGATTAAGTCAAGCCGAAGCGGGCGGGAACTCCTCCCCTCCGTGTGCGCGCTGAAGACCGCAACTGTCCCGGCGCGGTTAAATCCCCCCCCCCCCCCCAGTGAAGCGCCCCGAAGCTCTGAAGCCGCCGTGGGCACGCGGACCCGTCACTTACCCCGCAAACCATCGTAAAGTAGGCTGCCAATTCTTGACGAATTTGCTTATGCCACACTATTTATAGAGAATAAAGAAAGAAAAAAAAACTAGGTGTGAATGTGTACAAGTACTGGTTGGTTTGGATTGGAGCAACATGCCGTTTGGGGAGGATGCGGTCGGCTGCCGGTCGGTGTGTTGCTGGCGTCCAGTCCAAATGCGTGCGGTGCAGCGGTCTTGTTTAGGTGGGAGGAGAAAGACAGGCTTTGGTGGAGGAGGGGCGAGGTGGTGGTGGTAGGGGGGGGGGGGGGTAGTGAATGGGATGACGAGCGGCGGCAGACCGAATGCCGCAGAAGCCGCCGCCGCCTATGCAGCTCTGCCCGATAGTTGACCCACGAACTGTTTAGCACGGAATGCACACACACACACGTTCTCTCTCTGTCTCTCTCTCGCTCTCTCCCTCACCCTCTCTCTCTCTCTCTCCCCCCCCCCCCTCTTCTCTCTCTCTCTCTCGCTCTCGCTCTCGCTCTCGCTCTCTCTCTCGCTCTCTCTCTCGCTCTCTCTCTCGCTCTCTCTCTCGCTCTCTCTCTCTCTCTCTCTCTCGCTCTCTCTCTCGCTCTCTCTCTCGCTCTCTCTCTCTCTCTCTCTCTCTCGCTCTCTCTCTCGCTCTCTCTCTCGCTCTCTCTCTCGCTCTCTCTCTCGCTCTCTCTCTCTCTCTCTCTCTCTCTCGCTCTCTCTCGCTCTCTCTCTCTCTCTCTCGCTCTCTCTCTCGCTCTCTCTCTCGCTCTCTCTCTCTCTCTCTCTCTCTCTCTCTCGCTCTCTCTCTCTCTCTCTCTCTCTCTCTCGCTCTCTCTCTCTCTCTCTCTCTCTCTCTCTCTCTCTCTCTCTCTCTCTCTCTCTCTCTCTCTCTCTCTCTCTCTCTCTCTCTCTCTCTCTCTCTCTCCCTCTCCCTCTCATACCCCCAACACACACAGACAGAACGCTACAGGGCTCACCAGCATATTGAACGGGTATATAGGGAGGGAGTATTCGCGTGCAGCAGCACATGCGTACGCGCGCGCGCGCGCACACACATACACACACACACACGCACGATGGAGCCGACACGCGTACACTCTCTCATGCTTAGGCACGTACATTTGGTGCACGTTGATAAGCTCCATGCAATCAGGTCAGGCGTACGCGCGACGGGTTTTACACAGGATCGCTGCGCTGTGCTGCAGTAGTCGCGGGTTGGAACACACCCGTCCCGGCCTCCGGCGAACATCATCTTTGGTTGGTTTCGGCGTTCTGCTGGTACGTCTCTGGTCTGACGGGGTAGATTGGGGCGTGGCTTTGGTTGGGGCTCCGTCAGTTCCGCCCCCCCCCCCCCCCTCTCTTTCCACCCCCAACCCCCCTCGCTTTTCTCCTCTCCTGCCCCCTATGGCCCCCGGTCTCTGACGGGTAGATGATGGAATAGTTGGCGCCTGTGGGGATGGCTTGGAAGGAAGGCAGGAAAGAGGGGGGGGGGGGGGTAATGGAAAGGTGGCGGAGTCAAAGACGATGCACCTACATTCCGTGTTGAGCTGGGGCCAGTGTGAGTGTGTGTGTGCCCGGGGGTCGTGGCGGAGGAACCTGCATAGCTACCCTTATATCCCTCCCCCTTTCGCATTCTCTCTAGCTCTCCCTTGCCCTTCTGCCCGTCGGTCATTGCCTTGACTGAGTTTTCGTCTCCTTGCTCTTTCTGTCTGGCGTTTGCGTGCCTTGTGGGCGGCGTGCCGTTTTGGCCGCACTATATATATCTTCCAAGTATTCAAATTAACGAAAGTTTGCCAAACCCTGCCGCGCACGCCCGGCACCTCTCTGCTCCGGGGGGGGGGGGGGGGGGTGAAATGAAATGGAATGGCGGCGAGGAGACGCGGGAGTTCGTTGGGGACGATCGTCAAATCTGCTGTGGCAGTGGTAGAGAGGCCACTAGAGCGGGTACGTCAGGGAGGAGTTTGGGGGAGGGGGAGGGGGGGGGTAGATGGATGGATAACTAAGGGAGTCCCAACGGGGTGGGGGGCTGGAGCTGGAGTGTGGACCCGGTGCTCAGCCAGCCAGTATAATAAGTTTGTGCCCTGTGTGGGTGCGGTGCGGCTCTGCGGTACGGTGCCCGAAATGAATCAAGTTTCCCCCCCCCCCCCCTCCTGTGCTTTGCTCTGGTGCTTCGTCGTTGAATCGAATTCATTTGGCAGGGGCCGGGCCGTTGCTTGACTTCGCCGGTGGCATATTCAGGTGGCGGGTCGGGTTTAGGGTCGCGGATGATGTGTTTGTTACTTTGCAGTTTGTCGTCGCTGTACGCTGGGGTGTTTGCACTGGGCCGTGTCGTCCGCCATGTCGGCTGCTCTGCTGCTCTCAAAGAGTTGTAAACACACCGCCCCCACGCCTCGCGCGCGTTGTAACTTTGCGGCGAGTTAGTTTTGAACTTTTGGCGCGGCGCGGTCGGGGGCCGGGGGGGGGGGGGGGGGGGGGCGTGTCCCTCTGGCGTACGACCAGACAGACCGACAGGCGGAGCACCGCATGAAATTTGAAAAGGCTGTCAGTCGTGCCCGCCTCTGTGGATGCTGTGCCGTGTCCATCCAGGAGGAGGAGGAGGAGGAGGAGGAGGAGGAGGAGGAGGAGGAGGAGGAGGAGGAGGAGGAGGAGGAGGAGGAGGAGGAGGAGGAGGGGGAGGGGGAGGGGGAGGAGGAGGAGGAGGAGGGACTCCCAAAAAGGGCCGGTGCAGGGATGAATCAGTATCAACACGGCGCTGCTGGGATATTTGTAAAAATGGCGGTCGCTCTCTGCTGGCGCCGCAGCCGTACACACGTGGCAGCACTGCTGTGCTGCTGTTACACGAAACGAATTGCGAATTAATGGAAATCTGAAATGGGCTCCGGCAGCCGGGCGGGCGGGGTGGGTGTGTATGTGTGAAGGGGAGTGGGGAGAATATGGGTGGGGGCTGCGATGTGTTGATCCGAGGGAGACAGGGAGATGAAATCTGTGTTGCGCATGCGGCTGACCGATGTGCGGGCCGTACGGCGGCGGCGCTCGAGCACGGGGTGTCTCTCTGTCGCCCGGTTAGGATTTTGAACCTTTCAGCAGGGAGGCCGCGCGGCACTGCGTCGGGAAATTTGCGCTGAAAATTTCTTCGCCTCGTGAGTTTTCTGCGGTAAAATGGTCGAATTTTCGGAGCCTCCTGCTACGGTTCAGTATTCGTAAAGGAATGTCTGCGCCAACGAAATTTGTTTAGAGTGCGCGTGTCGGGTGTTATTTGGTGGCCGCGCGGCCCGCGTCAGCCAGCTGTCCAAACGGTGTGCGAGCGTGCCACCGCTCTGCGGGTGGTGGTGGTGGTGGTGGTGGTGGCGGTGGCGGCGGCGGCGGCGGCGGCGGCGGCATGGGCACACGTCCTATACTAATGGCACGGCAGCGCGGCGGCGGCGCAACGCACTGCGGCCGGGTCGTAGGAGCAGCGAGGACTCTACACAATAAATTTCAAATCGGTTTCAAAAAAAAAAAAAAAAAAAAACTCGTATGATGTTATCAATGCCTGTGTCTATACTTTTCTCGAAGGTTCCTTTTTTATTTTTTCGCACCCTTGCTCTTCTACAGGTGTGAACGGGGGCGGGTCTGTTTTTTTTTTTTTTTTTTTTTTTTTTTCCTTGTTTCACCCGCGGTGGGGAGGGTTCAGGTCCCGCTCCGTTCCGTGCTGCTCTGTGTTCGGCAGCCCGCCGGTGTGCTGCACATTTGTTTACTGGCGCGGTGGGGTGGAGCCGCCCCCGGCCGCCCCTCCTGTTGGGGCCTAGCGCCGTGGCCCCGTAACACAGATGAGCCCCAACCCCGGACAACCCTCCTTCCTATACGGCGCCCTTTGCGGGGCCTGGCGGAGGGGCCCCACTGGGGGTGGGAATTCTGTGA
The DNA here is from genome assembly GCA_038380765.1 of Odontothrips loti. Lineage (NCBI taxonomy): Eukaryota > Metazoa > Arthropoda > Insecta > Thysanoptera > Thripidae > Odontothrips > Odontothrips loti. Next base: position 6,440,481 of record CM076258.1, on the reverse strand, counting down.
CTGAAGGCCGGGCGGCGAGGTGCCGCAGGGGTGGGGAGGGGAGGGTCCCGCGGGGGAGGGGAGGGCCCCGGAGGCGCCGCCACGTGACAGGTTGGCGCGGCGGCTGTCGCTGTCTTCTCTGACTGACTCGACAAATTAGGCCTCCCCTGTGGTCTCTCTCTCTCTCTCTCTCTCTCTCTCTCTCTCTCTCTCTCTCTCTCTCTCTCTCTCTCTCTCTCTCTCTCTCTCTCTCTCTCTCTCTCTCTCTCTCTCTCTCGCACAGCGTCGTTGTCGCGCCGGGAGCGGAAGCAACGATCCCGATGACAATGTAATGCGCGCAGTTCCGGCCTGCCGCGGCAGGTTCGAATACCGACGCGTGCCACGTGCTCCCCGTGCTGGCCGTGGCGCGTGCCGGGCGCGTGCCGGGCGTGTGCCGCTATCCGTATCTCCCCTCCCGCACCGAGGTCGCACTGCGGCCGCCGCGCTGTTTTGTAGCGGGCGGGGCCGTACTACTCCCTCAACAAACACCCCCTGCCACCGGCAGCAGAGGGCGGCAGCAGACGGCACGGTGCGGAGGGTTGCGCATGGAACGCATAAACGAGGCGCCACCCCCGGCCGCCCCCAGCCGCCCCTATCCCGCGCAGCCCTAAGCCTCCGAATCTTGAACGCGGCGGCGGGGCGCGCGATGGGTCCAGGGCCGGCAGCGGCGGCGGCGCCTGTAGCCAGCCTCCCTCCCTCCCTCCCTTCCTCCCTCCCTCCCTGCCTGCCTGCCTTTCCTCCCCGTGGGCCGGTGCGGGGCGCCGCCCGGCGCCACCTCACGGCAACAAAACACCCCTAGGCAGGCCTGGCCAGGCCCTGTTGCCAGCGTTTGCGAGAAGTAACGCTCGCTCGGATAACAGGTCGGCCGTCGGGGTGCGTCGGGTCCGCGCCGCATGGTGATTTATTTATTTTTCGTGTGTTGATGCGCAAAGACTTCCGGATAAATGATAAAATATTGGACTAGGAAGTTCCGGAAAAATATTCTAAAATATTTCCAGAAGACTTTGAAAACGTACTTTATTTTTACGTTAAATTTCCTCTCCTCTGCGCTTCTAGTGAAGCACTCTACTTGGCAGTGTGTTACGCGCGGCGACTCGCTGACGGGTCGTGACGCCCTGACGGCCCTGCGG
>CM076258.1:6231833-6434333 GCA_038380765.1 Odontothrips loti | reverse complement strand
ACGCCCTACACCTCCGTGATCCCTTTGCCCTTTTACCCCTTCCCCGGCCGGATGCAGGGCTGGCTGGCCACACCGCGGCGGTTCGGCCCGTCACCCCCTTTCACCCCCCCCCCCCCCCCCAGCCTGAAGCTGCGCCAGCCAGCACAGCGTGCTGCTGGCCTGGAGGCGCCTGTAGGGTGTAGGGTCCTCCCGTGCCTGCGCGCGGCGGACTGGCTGTCCTAGGAGGCGAGCGGGTGCGGGAAAGGTGGAGGGTGCGAAGGGGGTGAGGCCGGGCAGGAGAGCGAGAGAGAAAGAGAGACCTAGTCTGGGCCCGGAAGCTAGGGGTCGGAAGTGGGACGCAGGAAATGGTGTGTAGGCCTGCAGAGGGTCGGGGGTCGTCCTTAAACCACGTGCCGCCACTCGGTGGTGAGGCTAACGAGCGACGGGGTGCCAGAGTGCACTGAGGCGCCACCTGATTTATGGAAGCCCCCCCCCCCCCCCCCGACGTCGGCAGCGGCTTTTGCCGGCTGCTGGTGCGGGAGGTGGAGGAAGGGGGTGCCGAACGCATATGAAATGGAATGTATGACTCCGGCCGGCAACAGCAGCGGGGGGGCAGGCCGGGCAGGCCGGCAGCAGCAGCGGGGGGGGGGGGGGGGGGGGGGGGGCAGGGGGGGCAGGCGGGCAGGCCGGCAGCAGCAGCGGGGGGGCAGGCCGGGCAGGCGGGCAGCAGCCGGCGGGGTGAGTTGTGGGGTTGGGGAGGATTTGGGGGCCCGCCACGGGCCGGGGCCGCACTGATGGGCTGGATAGAGAGAAGTAGATTTGGGCGTGGCGCCTTGTGCTGTGCTGTATCGGATCTCGTCCAATCCCCGGCCCGGCCCTCCTTGTGCTACACTGGCACGGTCCGCTCACGGCACGCCCTGTTTTGAGGGACTGTTCACTTATTGCGTCACACTATTTTGGCTTATTTATTTATTTATTTATTTATTTATTTTCACCCGGGACCCACCCGCGTTTGGAAAAGGCCGCGAGGGTTGTTTTTGAACGTGGTTTATGATGATGGATTCGCTCTGTCCGGGCCGGGCGGAGGCGGAGGGATGAGGACGAGGCCCCGGCCGGCAGCGGAGTCATCTGTACTCATCGGTGTGCCGTTACCCCTCCGCTTGGCCTTCCCCTCTGACCTTCCCTTGCCATGATTTGCGGATCAATGACGGTGAATTTTGCTGCGAAAGTAAACTTAAAATGTGTGTGCGTGTTTCAGGGTGGTGGTGTTGGCGGTGCTCCTTGCCACGTCGGACATGGACATGGACAACTCGCCGTGGTGCGCGCGCCAGCTGTGGCGCAACTTGATCGGCTACCTCTGCATCATGGTGGTGTCGGCCGTGCTGGAGCTGATGATCTCCGTCACGGCCATGCGCGGCGGCATCCTCGAGGTGGAGAGGCGGACCGGGATCAAATACCAGCTCTACTGCAGGCTCGGTGAGTTAACGGAAAAGCCAGGAGCCCCACAGCTCGCCTTTAGTATCACAGCTAGAGATGTGATAAAAAAAAAAGTAGCTGAAAAGATTATAGTTAAATGTCAGATTTGATAGCAAAGTTATCTTGTTTAATGTGTTACACAGGTGTGATGGTGTTTGAACTGACCTGGCTCGTCCTGGGTGCGGTGTGGCTGTCCTTCCACTATTATGACTGTGCTGTCAAAGGGCTCCCAAAGAATGTCATGATGGGTACAATTTTATTTTCTTTAAATTATTGTATATTGTATATTTCCTTGTTTGCCTGTTGCGTACATATTTTGTGGAGAGAATTGTTTGCTCCAGTATTAAATAAGTGGCAGCATTAACTTTTTTTTCCTCTCTCCTTATTGCATTTTAGGTGCAGTCATCGGCAACTGGGTGCTGTTTCTGTGCGTGGTACTGACAGTCTGGTGTTCCTTCGACGCGGCGGGCCGCTCGTGGGTCAAGATGAAGAAGTACCAGCGCTCGATGCGAGAGTCTGAGGGCCGCTTCCACTACAAACGCTCTGGCTCCAGAAACCGCAATTGGCGACAAAGAAAAGTGATGAGGGCGTACCAACAGAGCTGGGATCAACGATGTAAATGGCTCTTATGTTGTGTACGGGGCACTGATAGAAATCAAGTGAGTGTTGCTCCAATGTGGTTGAATTTCATCCAGCGTCTGTGATGTAGCTGCTTTTAACATTTCATTCTTTTTGTCTAGAATTCCTTTGCAGATATTGCAAGGCTCCTTTCGGATTTTTTTCGAGACCTGGATGTTGTTCCATCTGATGTAGTGGCAGGTTTAGTTCTTTTGAGAAAGTTCCAAAAAATTGAACGAGAATCCATTGTTAATCAAGTAAGCACACAACTCCTGCTTGAATCTCCTGCCACATTTGTGTCTACAGCCTAACATTGACCCTTTTTATTCCCCCAGCGAAAGAATGATACTTACGAGTTTTTGTCTGGAGTAGCGGTGACCTCTCAAACAAGATTCTTAGCACTGCACGATCCCCAGCATTACCAACATTTCCAGGATGTTATACACTATATGCATTTTGCCCTTGGGGCCTATGGGTGGCCAATGTATCTAATGACCCATCGGTTTGGATTGTGCCAGCTGTGTTCAAGACTGAGGTAAAAAACAGTTTTAACTGAGTGTTCATCTTCTCTTTTTCCCCAAATTCTTTGACTTAACATAACATACATTTCAGCTGCATGTGCTTGCCTTGTGGGAACCGAAAGGATACTGCCATCATTGTAGAAGATAACTGCTGTCAGTGTAACTATGCTGCCCTCCAACAAATGGTTCAAGAGGGTGATGTTGAAGTTGTCTATGCGACTTATCATGTAGATGTTGGAGAGACTCCATTTTTTGTTGCTGTTGACTATGTGCACCAGAAAGTTGTTATAAGCATTCGTGGAACACTGTCAATGAAAGTAAGTGTACAGAACTGCTGTTAATTTTCTTGTCATAATTTTGAAAGACATGGTAGTAGGATTTATATTTTTATTTTACCCAGGATGTCATCACTGATCTCAATGCAGAGTCTGAGACACTTCCATTAGATCCACCAAGAGAAGACTGGAGTGGGCATAAGGTGAGAAACGATTGCATTCAGCCTCTGCTTCTGAATTAATATACATCAACAAATTTAAACTAGTCCTCTTTTTTCTTTTCATGCAGGGCATGGTTCATGCTGCTGTGTATATTCGAGAGAAGATGGAGTGTGATAATGTTTTGGTTCGAGCGTTCAATCACTGTGCTGAAAGAGGCACACAAGACTTTGGCCTTGTCTTAGTAGGACATTCCTTAGGAGCAGGAGCTGCAGCCATTCTTGCAATCATGATGAGACAACAGTATCCTGATCTTCAGTGCTTTGCCTATTCACCACCCGGTGGTTTACTAAGGTAACAAATACACCTGCTTCTTCATGTAAGACATGGTTTACCTTTGTCTCACACGTTTTCTTATATCATAATGTCTTTTTGTAGTATGCCTGCAGTTGAGTACTCAAAACAATTTATAACATCTGTTGTTGTCGGCAAGGATGTAGTTCCAAGGATAGGCCTGCACCAAATGGAATCTCTACGTGCTGATCTCATTAATGCGATAAAACGCAGTAAGGACCCCAAGGTATACCAGCTAATAATCTTCTTGCTGTGACTAGTGAGGAAGATGTTTCAAAACTTTTTAAAACATTACTGTTTTCTTCCAGTGGAAAACAATTATGTGCAATGTGTGCTGTGGGTGTGGTTGTGCCCCTATGCCAACATCAGCTGTTGAATTAAGTGCTGACGATTCAAATATGATGGAATACCAGAAAGAAAAAGGCATAGCAAGAGAAGTAGCATATCATCCAAATGATTCAAGTATAGCTTTGACCGTTCACCAGCCACTGTACCCGCCTGGTCGTATTATTCATGTTGTGCGTCATCATCCCAAAAAGGGAGAGTGAGTATCTAATCTAAATTATTTCTTATCTCCAAACTTATCTTCCTACCTCAAATATATTTAAAAAGGAAAAAGGGGGGGGAGTCATGGTAAGATGGGGCTGATCTGTCACTTCTTTGTTCACTCTAACTCTTAACTAACCACATAGAAACGACACACAACACACTTTGCTGTCACAGCAAATGCATTCATTCATTTAGCATGCAACTTCAGTCAACTGATTGCTTAGTGTTGTACCACTGTGCTTCCATGGGGTACAGCTTTGCAAAATGCACCAGCTTAGGGTTTATCCTTTTGGGTGTTAAAACATAATTTGCACTAAAACAAGTCGGCTTTTTTCAAATTAACTTGAAAATCAATTTCGCTCCAGGAGATGCATTCTTTTGCCCTAATTGGTTGAGTTTTAAACTTCTTATTCAAACATTGTAGTCCTTTTTTTTTTTTTTTTTTTGTTATTAATTTTTGTAGTCCTCAAGCAAGCTCAATATTCTTATCTACCGGTAATCAAGAAACAACTATGAAAGTCTCTGATCTTGTACAGACTAAACAATCACTTATATTCTGAATCACTGGGGGGGTCATTTCATTGTTGAGGGTGGGTAAAACACGTACCCAATTAAATCCAAATTTATTTTATTGGCTTGCCATCAAATTCAATTCCTTTTCTTTTGTTTCCTTTTTATAGGAATAAATATGAGAAAAAGTGGAGGTATGTAAAGTGAAAAAAATTAAAATATCAGATTAAAAATATGTTTTGGATGTTTACTTTTGACATGTAAAGTAATGCTCTGTTTTGTCATGCCCCTGTCTTCTGGGAGTCAATCGTGCTTGTATTCACCATTGAACTCACTGACTTGCTATACTTAATGTTCAAATCTTTTGTAAAGTGGAAATGCATAACGGGTTTCATCTGCTGTTCAAAACTTTGTCAGCATCATTTCAATCTGGTAGAAAATTGATATCTGGAAACGCTGTTCTGATGTTTCAAAACTTACATTTACATACAGAACGTTTGAAATTCTTAAAATAAACAGTATTATTTGAGAAGGTTGTCTTGGACAACATGTGTAAATAATGAAGAAACCATATGCTTACTTAATGATACTAGCACACAATTGAACTCCATTTTCTTGCATAGTTCTCCAATTCCTTTCTGCTGGCTCTATTGTAATGTTTCTCTTCTGTCCTTCATACCAGACCGTCCCTTGGTCAATGTATAGTTGTCATCCTTTGTTTCTGTCTTCTGCTTTTTCACCATGTGCTCTTGCTTTTAGGAGTTCAGTTAAATGCATTAATTCATTTTGTATTTGGTTGTGAAATTATGCATGGAGGAATAGTAATTTCTAAAGTGCAAAATGGAGAATTTTAGTCCTGAGAATCTGTTGATAATTTGTGATTCAAATGTGTGTGTGTTCAGTTGTAATATGTGAATTTGTTAGTAGTGCGGTCAAGAATAATTGTAGTCCAGTAGATACTTTCCTAGCATGTTGATTCAGTACACTGTTCTAGTTAGTTTTGTTGGTTACTTTGTTACGGAATCAATCTACCTAATTAGTATCAAAAACTACTGAAACCTGCCCTGTTGCAAAATGACAAATGTTGGTATGTTCTGTCATCTTGGAATTGGTTGGGTTCATTAAACTTCTAACTAAAAATGTGTGTTACAATTTTAAAAACCATTCTTATTTTTAATTTACAGACAAATGCTGTCTAAGCATGAACCAGTTTATCAAGCCTTGTGGGCCAACAACACTGATTTTGATGAAGTGTTGATAAGTCCTGTTATGATTCAAGATCACATGCCTGATACTGTACTCAATGCTCTGAAAAAGGTTAGTAATTTTATGCTCATACTACCCCGTTTTTTAAAAACACTGTCTTCCAAACATTTAATTACATTAGATAATTTGTTTATTTTCACTGACTCTTGTGCATGTTGCTTTTGAAGTAAAAGTGTCTCCACTAAATTTCAGTAACTCAGTGTGTAATGGTGCTAAAGCAGGCTTCCTGAGTGTGTAATTAAGATTGCCCATAACAACTGTCACTTGTGATGACTCGAGATTGAGCTGCACATCTGTTGTAGTTTGTGCATGACATTGTGTGAGTTTCTTTTAGCAAGTGGGTGTTCCCTATTCCAGGGTCACCCCCAGTATAACTTTATTCAAATGGGCGAAATATTGCACATTCTCAGTGAAATGTTTTTTTACCAGCTCTCTTGCATCAGTGGAGAGTGCATGATTAATGTTGGAACCCATAGGATTGTGTCTGCTTGTTTATGTTTTCTTTCAGTTGTTCCACTCCCTTTGGTACATCAGAAACTACTTTATCAAACTTATTTTTTGAAAAGTATTATAAGAGCTAAATATGCTACTCGTCAGTGGATCAAAGAATTAAAGCTGTCAATATTCTGCTTTAGGTAGCCCTGCAAATAGGTTATCTTATCTTATACAGATGCTTCATTTTTGGAAACTTTTCTTTCTTGTGTTTTATTGTGTTTTTGTTTTGTTTTGGGTTTTTGTTAATTTTTTTATTTCAGTTTTTTTAGATGTTTTATTTAATTTCAATCTCTCTCAGGTTATGTCTTCACATGAGAAGCACATGAAAACTACCAATCCCCATCACCAACAAAATAGTGTTCAAAGCAACAAAAGCTCTAATGTGCCAAATGACACCAGGTAAAATCATTGCAGGTGGTCTTCATCAAACCATGTACATTTAGTTTCTTCTAGAGTGTTCATTATGTCTTTTCACATCACTTTGGGATTTGAGCTTACATTTAAAGCCATTTACTATCCACAACCATTGGTGTATGAATGTACCTCAGCCTATTGTAGCTGCATTGCTCCTGGCCCAGCATGCTTCCTCCATATATTTGGAAGTAGACCTGTCTTGCTGATTCTGCTGTTTGCTCTACCTCTTTTAATTTTATTTCTGATTCCATCCCAGGTAATAGTAATTCCTGTTCAAACTCCTGAATTAAAATGTAGTATAAAATCAGAGGTGATGGAAACCACAAGATTTGTGTTTTTACTGTACCTGTAGATTCCAACCCATGTGTGTTAATTCTCATCCTCATGTGAAGTTGTTTCCTGTTAGACTCTTCCTTTATGTTATAGCTACATACACTAAGTGCTGTGTGTGTTTCTGGTATCGTCAAGTAGTGTGTACTGGGAGTAATGGAGGGCACCATTATGGTATGCTACATATCTTGGTTTCAGCCTCATCACATCTCTCTCACAGCTGTAGTGATTCGGTTCCCCTGGAAAATCATTAATTTATGATATCAATTTGGTGGTGCAGTAACAGTATTTGCAGGAGCTGAGAAAATGCTGTGTTCTTCAAGCATTCAGCTGGCTAGCTTTTTGCATGTGACTATGTTTTTGTCATAGTGCCGTGGTAGTAGCATATTTCTTTGCATCCAAGTGGCTGCTTATTGCCCTTAATTAATAGTGAATTTTTCTATATATACGTCTAAATTTAGTCTGTGTATATTGACGTATATTGATAGATGTCTGTGAATATTTCTTAGTGGCATCTCCTGGGTATTTGCTGCCATTAGCCTTTTATTTGCTGTTTTGTTTTTATTTGTTTTGTTTGCTACCTGAATGTATCTTAGCATTGTGTGTTTTTTCCTTGCTAGGTACTTGAAGTCCACATTGCGTGTATTTCGAATGAAAATCCCCTCACAACCCCTGACGACCTTACCACCGACTCATCAATTGGTGCAGTTGGTGACACAGCCGTAGAACACTTATTAGGACCTGGGCCAAGTGCCAATGCTACATAATTATGATGACCTTTTATTAGAATTTGCCTGTTTGGTAAGTAACTCAAGGTACTATTATGTACTTTAGGTTTTATTAACATTCACAGGCCCATTGGCATTAATCAGTCTAAGAAAATAGAGAACTTAATCTAAAATTTTGTAGGAATCTACTTTTGGTTTGGGGAGAGTGAAGCACTTCAAAAATAAGGTCAAACTTTTTATTTTTGTGGACAACATCAGTGTCTAGAAATTTAGGACATTTTCCTGATAGTTGCTTGTATCAGCATATCCTATTTGCTTTAGCTTATTTTAAGTTTATTGTTCATTTAAATGAAGCAACCTAGAGTAGCTGCACTGTTTTACATGTTGCTTGTAGAGCTTACAAATTTGCCTCTTTTTGTGTGTTTTGTTACTTTGTTAATAGTAGCTGTGTTTTTTGTTTTTTTTTATGAGTACATAATATTTTAACTTTAGGACTAGGGAGAGAACTGCATAATTTATTTTGTCAATCAGACAACTGATTTTTTTAAAAATCGACATTTTGTTACTGTGTTTTGAATATATTCACTTCACAAGTTGCACTTTTATAATCAAAAGGAACCACTGTTGTTCCTTACTTTAAGATGCAACTTGATTATTCAGCCAGGTCTTCATGTAATTTCATCTTATTTATAATCGATTTTGTTTAAAACAGGTTATAACAACTGTTGGTCCAGCTAAACCTCAGAGGACTGTGTCAACACTCCCTGTCACATCTCCTCTGTCTGAAGCACTATTGGACTCCGAACGTTCCCGTCTGCTGAATGTTGGGAACCTCACCCCCAGCACACCAAATGCGCCCACCCCACCACACCGGCTTTTGTTGGAGACAAGCTTCACATCATTGCAAAGCCCGTGTACAGAGGTTCGCCATGTCACTGGTAGTTTGAATTCTTCGAATGGCAGTCATGGCAGGCTTACATCTTCATCAACTGGAGGCTTACGATGGTCAGCAGGACCTCCGCTGCAGACCCCACCTGCTGCATTAAGCGGCATTCCATGGGAATGTGCTTCGTCTGTTGAGGACAGGTATAACAGTCGTCCTTCTAGTAGTGGTCATGGGACTGGAAGCCAAAAGAAAGTCGACCTGATACATGATGACTGGCTTGGATTGGCTCCTTTGGCAACACCAGAAAGCTTATCTGAAGTTTCCAGCATTAGTTCTCGTACAAGTAGTGTCCATATTGATCGAAGCAAGGAATACTTTTCAATTTGTGGCCGTGCCAAACTTGGTTCGAATGGAAATCAAGATGTGGTGTTAGTTCAAGGCCCAGGAGAGAGTCCAGCATTTCCTGTTTTGCTGCATTCAAGTCCACGTAGTACTCATAGCCCCCATAGTCCTCGTACTCCTCGAGTTTTACGCAGAACACCTAAGATAAATGGGAATTTGTCTACTGCAGCAGAAGATGTAGGAAGTAACATTAAGTTTGCCATGACAAATATAAATCTTGCCTCGATAGCAGTTCGTAGAAATTTACCTATCCCAATTGAAGACTCAAATACTCTAACCAATTCATCAGAAGATGAGGATGTCAGTTTAGGTTCCTTTCCTACTCATAGAGCTCGTAGGTGTTCCAGTGATATAGACATGCCGGCCAGAAGACCATCACCACTCTCTAGAACAGTGGATCAGGGAAGTATAGATTGTTGTTCAGAAGTAGACTGTCCTCAGTTGTCACCATGTCAAGAACAAATTTCACCCTGTGATAACCCTCCAATAATTTGTAAAGAAGGTATTGAGGAAGAATTGGTCAGCAATAATTTACGAAGCCACAAGGGGCCAGTATGTCAAACATCAGCAGATTCAGGCAATTATCAGTGTGGAAGTGAAAGTCTTGCAACTAGTGAATGTTCTGGTGATTCTTTGAGTGGGCCTTACGCAGTGAGGCAGACTGGTTCTGAAGGAATAAGTTCTATATCTCCACCAGCCAGTGCTGGTCATTCAAGGAGTATTGTCTCAGATGCACTCCCATTGTTAAAGAACATTGGAATGATGGATATAGGAGACAGAGACAATGAATCCATTTCATCGTATGGGAAAACTAGCCAGCATTCATATTCTAATACAACATCTGACAAGCGAGAAAGTAGTGTCTAAAACTTTCCCCTGTGGAATATAAACCAGATCAAAGTTACGTTAGAGAATAAATTGTGGAAATAAGACTGTTTTAATCAAAACCTATTGCAAATTTGTGTTAGAATAAAAAATGTGAAATGTGGTCCTATTTAGTTTGTCTAAATGCAGATGTATTTATAGCTTAGTGAAGCTACATTAGGTGTAAAACGATGCCAAATTAAAATTGTGCATGTGAAAACTTGTGATTTGTACATACATTTTTTTAGTTGGGGCCGATACTGTGTTTGTACAAGTATGGATTTGACCGAGTATGAAGTGTTCTTGTGCATCATAGGTGGAAATATAAAGTTTTTTTTTTTTTAAACTTAAATCGTTCATCTAGCTTCATGTTTTTTCTGCCGTATAATAATTGGAATCCGCCCCTGGGTACATGACGTCCATTTACTCATCTCAGGTGCTTTTTGAGACCAAATTTCTTAATGTGCTATTGAAATTAGACTGAGACTTTCAAACAAGGTCATAATACCATGAGATTGAAGACATCTGTCCTTGAACCTTACACCTCATGGAGACCAATAATTGGTGGTACACAATTTTACTTAAACTCTTGGGTTTTCATGTTACATTTTTAGCTCACTGACTCGCAATATTGGACTTTCCCCGTTCTTTGCTATCTATAGTTGTCATACATTTTAAAGCATAAAAATCAACTTCTATTTTCCTTGTTTTTCATAAACTTTGTCATAATGGTGCTCCAATTTGAGATTTGATTTTGGCGTGTAGTGGCGCATGGTTTGTACCTGTAGTGTACTGAAGTTTTTTTTATTTTTGTAAGAGTAAATAGCAGTGCTAATATTGTTAGTAAATACTTGTAGAGTGGCAGTGTGGTGATGTTACTGTGCATGTATCTCATTGTTTTCTGTGCACGTGGGAGTTAACCGCTGAGTTGAATCCTTTTTTGAAAGTTAAGGAGACATGCATGATCTCTCAAACATTTAAACTTGTCAATACGGAGACCATTTGTCCTTTGTAAGGATTTGCCCCTTTTAAAAAATGAATTAAATGGCAACTAAGGATTTTTTAAAACTATTATTTTTTGCCTATAGATTATTATTGCATACCTGTAAAATGTTTCTCTTGTTTGGGAAGTAAATATTTTTATAACCTTCTTTGTTCAACTTGTTTTTTTATGTCTTTTTGAGCAGTAATAATTCTAAAATTTGGGACTGCACCATGTAGCATTTTAGCTGATGGTCATACCAAAACTCAAAGAGAGAACTATCTACTAGTAGCTCTTTGATCTAGGAAATTCGAAGGTGATGGCTATGCTCAAAACAGGCAAAGCCTTTGTCTTTTGGCAGTGGGTAGATTGACAGTTCCCCATTGGATCTCTGTACATACATGTTCACCACCACTCTGCTTTCTCTACATGAACATTCAGCAGGGTGTATTGTTAACCTTAAGATTTATATATTTGTAAACATGTGGGTTGAACAATGTATTTGTCTGACTTCATTAAACATAAGATAGGTGACTTTCACAAATCGGAGATCTACATGTAACCACTGATAGAGCTTATATTTGAGCCTACTTCTATGTAGGACGATTTTCTGTGATTCCTTAGTATGCTAAGTAGGTAAAATGCTCATTGCGCTTTGCAGCAACTGATTTCTTTGATACAAATGAGACCTATCATTTTCCAATGAGTAATGTTACTCATCTGTATTTTCTGTCTCAAGTTTTGCAAAAAATTTAAGCTGTCTTTTTGTAGAGTTTGAATTGGTAAATTGAGTAGGTGTCAGTATAGAACTTGATGACATAAAATTTGTAAACTAAAATTTTGAGATTCTTTTTGAGCTACATGTATTGTCAAAAGAGAAGTAGACAATACTTCCACATCGCTCAAAGCTGAAGGCAAAACTGTACACCTCTCGCAATGAGCAATTCTTGTGCACTAAAATGTGGGACAATTTTAATCCAAATTATTTTGTTTCTGTTCTTAGATATTTAAAATACTTGAGGGTATTTTCTGTTTGTGATAAGTGTCCAGAAGATTAGTGCCAGGTGAGATCTCATAAATTGAAATAAACAAAGCATCGTTCATAATGTGTAGTTTTGTTTACACATTCCCATTCCCTTCCCATGACAACAAGACTGGAAATTACACCTCCGGTTTGCAAATGTTTTATTATTTTTGATGACTGCTAGTACATAGTACATAATGATTACCTTTACTAGGCTTGATATGCAGTGCTGAATTTAACAGTACATCTAAAAGAACTGCATTAAAAGTTAGATACTACCGATAACTAACAACAATAAAACAAAAGTGAACGATGATACAAGGAATAACATTGCAACTTCCCATTGTAGTTAAGTTGAAGTCAGGATTTCAAGATTTTGATGATTACAAGCTTACATAAAACAGATAAGAAAACAAATTCATGCTCTTGTTTAATGTATCTTTTTCACTTCACAGCCATATGTATGCTGTCAGATATCTTCAAATAATTCAAATTTTTCTATGAGGTCCCTCCAGAAGGGTCTCTGCAAGGTTGAAATGGGTGTCCTTAGGTTTAGAATTTTTCTCACCGTAGCAAAGTGGCTTACAGGTGAAAGAATAGGAAAGAACATGCCAAAACTTTGCCATAACTTTCTCTCACTTTCATTTGTTCTTGGACTCGAGTAGGATACATGAGAACAATACTACTGTGATCTACATGGTCCGATAAAACTAAATCAGTCAAATAAAACTTAACATTACAATCTAGAACAAACTTGTCAGTCTTCACTCAACTCTTCTTGCATTTCATGCCGGCTATACTGAAAGATACTGTGTTAAGACTTACAAAATGAGAACTACAATCAAAATAAGGCTGATAGTCTGAGCAGCGGTAGGTTTTCCTCTAATCACCTGTTGATAACAAATTTTGATGAAGGAACACTACCAGCACTGAATATCACGGTTTTCAATTATAGAATTTGATTTTCTAGAATAGTGTAAAGCTAACTCCTACCTTTGTGAAAACTCATATTTTTCACCTCTTGGCTTTGAAGACCATGCAAAAAACGATGATTGATATTAAAGCTAATTAGAAAAATACAATGATAAGACTTTACTATCTATGATTATGTGAATGTATAGTGAGTGCCTTAATTCACCTTCTAAAATGAATTGTATCCTACATTCTATTCAAAAGTCTCTCTTCCTAAACAAACTAGATCTCTTGTTCCTTTAGAGTCCATGACACTTCCAATGCGGCATTCATTTTTGATCATACCTACTGTCAGTCTGAAAAAAGCTACCTCACAGCAAGCATCACACCCTTCTCCTTTCTTACAAATTCACCAGCACATTTGAATTAATGGATTACAGTTTCGAACCTTGATATTCTGTATAGTTTCAATTCTTTGCAATGTTTCATTCAGTAATTAAAACGCACACAAACAAATTGATGAATGGCTAGAGCGCAGTAATGGTCTTGAAATTTCCAGGTGAAAACAAGAAATATGGTGTTTCAAATGGGTTGAAACACGAGATGAAGGGAAGGTTTAGTATAATAAAGAGCAGCAGCATGTTATGCACTTTCCGAACCTATGGAAATCAAAAATATCTTCACTAATTATGTAGGAGAAGGAGTGCTGCCTGCCTGGTCACAATCAGTGCAGGATTATTAAGACAAGAATGGATTTCAGTTTCTTCAACACTGTTTTAAAAATGATACCCGTCGACGAGTTAAAAATCATGCGCTAAGTCTGTCCAAATCAGCCCCCACTGTCTCTAAACTAAGCAGATATATTACAAACACGAAAATTTCCTGGAAAATTTCGGAAATGTTCCGACTTTGGGGTTAATAGTTTTAATAAAAGTATTGAACTTTGGAAGGAAAAAACTAGGAAATTTCTAGAAAATTTCCGAAATTTTCCGACTTGGACGCGACGGGCGCCGCAGCTGCCGCTGCTGGCGACTGGCAGCTAGCGCCCGCCGTTGCCGTTGCCGTCCTCCACCAGGGGCTTGGCGTAGGCGCCGTGGGGCACAGCGGTCGCGGCCGCAGCCACCGGCACCACCCTGGCTCGGAGCTCGGTGATGAGCCTCTGGGAGACGGGCTCCGTCGGCGACTCGGAGTCGGAGCACAGCGCCATGCCCATCTGGTCGCAGTTGAGGGTCAGCTTCTCGACTGCCTCGGTGGCGGTGATGGGGACCTGCCAACGAATCAGAGAAGGGACCTGCAGGGCGCGCCCTCCGCTCTCCGCTCTCCGCGCTCCAGCTCTAGGGGTGGGGGTAGGCCAGCCCGGCCGGCACGGGCGCACCGCGGGCTGGCCTACCCAGCCGACCGCAGGCGCGGGCACAGGCGCGCTCAGCGCTCAGCTAGGCCCAGCCCAGCCCAAGGCTACCAGGCTGCCCCTGCCACTCTCTCTCACCTCATTGCCGTTGCAATCCTCCTCGTTGTCGTTGGCCAGGGTGATGTGGGTGTCGCCGGGGTCGGCCTCCTCGTCCTCCAGGCTGGAGTACGACGCCGTGGTGCCGTCCGTGTCGCCGTACTCCGAGTTGTCGTTGTGCCGGCGGCCCTCCCCGCCGCGCTTGCCACCCTCGTCCCCCTCCTCGTCCTCGTCTTCGTCCTCGCTGAGGCTGCTGCTGGAGGCGTCCTCGTCGGAGGCGCTGCCCGTGAGGCTACCGCTGCCGCCGCTGCTGCTGCTGTCGTCCTCGCTGTCGCTCTGGGACTCGTCAATCGTACCTGGAAGACAAAGCGCAGCGGTTCAGCGCTCGGTGCGCGATCCGAAGATCGTGGGTTCAAACCCGAGTACAGCGACGTTTGAGAATTTCACCGGTAGAAATAGCGGTGTACTGAGTAGACAGGAGACAGGAAATGGGTCCCGATGGGTCCCCAAGGTTTGTTATTAGGCATCTCCCGGAAGCAGCTGCTGTGCTAGGGGAGGGGCGCCCCCCCCCCCCCCCCCCAGAGGTAGGCCTCCCGCCATGTCCCGCCTCGAGTACCGCTCGATAGCTGCTCCAAATCCACGTCCCACGGCGGGTATGAGGCCCCCCCCCCCCCACTTCTCTGTGCCTCTCTATGTCTCTTTCTCTCCCCATCTCTCCATCTTTCTCCCTCTCACGACGACGTTAGCGCTGCATTCCCATTCTGCGCGGCCGACCCACTAAAGGTCAGGCGGTGCGAACCCAGAGCCCGAATCAGATCGCAGATCGTCAAACCGTAAGCCTCGCACGCGCGGGGGCTCCCACTGTTTTCTGCACTCCGATTCGCCGACTGGTCGCGTTGTAGTTTTGGAACCATCCACGACCTCATCGACCATGACTGATTTTTTTGCACCGGAAGGCCGGTGGGCGACGGAGAACAGAACACACTAGCCAATAGAGTTTTCCAACAAGGCTCACAATCGGAAGCTAAAGAACGAAAACCCTTCCAGACCGGAAATTCTCGACAGGAGGTATGAGAAATATCGACGGACAAGGGCCTCGCCAAATATGGGACCTAACCTCCATATTCACTCAAACCGCCATTCAAGTTTCTCATACCTGCCCTTGAGAGGTTCCGGTCTGGAAGAGTTTTTGTTCTTCAACTTCCGCCTCCAACTTATCATTGGAAACCTCTATTAGGAGGAGTGCTTTTAGCACCCGCTCCGAAAGGGGGGGGGGCACTCGAATTTTGGAGTAACCTGGTTTATTCGTTTATTCCTAGCAGACGCAGGGGGGGGGGGGGGTATGGGACCCGTGACAGTTGCGGAGGCTGGGGACCGACCGGCAGGAGGGGGGGGGGGGGGCGTTTGCGGTGACTAATGGCGTGCCGGTACTCGCCCCAATGATGGCAGGATATGCTGCTGGATGAGTGAAACTGAGTGAAACACATCTCTCTAGGCTACGGGTTCAAACACAGCCGCAGGTTACGGTTGGGTTTTTTGTTGCTCGCGCGTGCGTTTTACTGACCCAGCCCTGCCCTGCATTATTCTACCGTACAAAGGAGACACACACGCACACACACACACTCCGTCTACTTACTTTGCACTAACTTCTCCACGATGAGCGGATAGAACTCCCTGGCCGTCCTGTTGTTGGGCTCATACTGCAGAACTGGAACAACAAAAGCGCGTCGTGTCGTCAGAGAATTAAGCTAGCTATTTCTGAAATACCTAAAATTTAATAGTTTCGCCCCCCCCCCATCCCCTCTCCCCCTTTTGTTCTTGAGGAAGAATTTTTTACAGGTCAAGATGTCGCGGAAGTAGCCTTTTCTCGACCCCATTTTTCCTGCAGGAGCGCAAGAGCGCAAAGGGTAAAAATGGGTGGGGGAGGTCGAGAGAGCACTGGCACTGTATGTGCAGGGCGGGAAGGGCTCTATAAAACGCTGGGAGGGGTGTGGGAAGGGCATGGCAAGCTGAAAGGGCGAAATTGGGGGCCGCCAGGAGTAAGGGGGGGGGGAGTGAGTGAGTGAGTGAGAGAGTATGTAAACGTCGTTGCCACATTGTTGATGATGATGTTGGCGCTTGTCGACATGGCTATGCCGTGGCTATGCAGCAGTGCCGGTGGGGCAAACAAACTCGGCTCTGCTGTGCACGGGGGAGCATTTCATGATGTGCTCGTGTCGACTCAGGCAACCGCACACACGCACGCGCGTGCGCGCGCACACACACACACACACACACACACACACGTGTGCGGATGGGTTGTTGGCATACCAGAGTATAGCTCAATTTTAACGAAGCAGAAACCCATTCCATTTCATCTCCGACTCCGTACTCGGCAACTGAACGGTGCTGTTGCACGGGTTCAAATACCGTCCGGGTTCATGTACCGTCCGGGCTCAAACACCAGCTGGGAAAACATGGCGTCTTTCTGTGGTCCTCTTTTTCGGAGCTTTTGCCGGCGTGTCGCCCCTCTGCCTCGCGTGACGAACGGCCATCGCAGATGCTGGTGTCAGCAGTACGTGCTCGCCAGGGCCGTGCCGTGTGCCGTGTGCCGTGCCGTGCCGTGCCGTGCCGTGCCGTGCCGTGCCGTGCCGTGCCGTGCCGTGCGTGCCGTGCGTGCCGTGCCGTGCCGTGCCGTGCCGTGCCGTGCCGTGCCGTGCCGTGCCGTGCCGTGCCGTGCCGTGCCGTGCCGTGCCGTGCCGTGCCGTGCCGTGCCGTGCCGTGCCGTGCCGTGCCGTGCCGTGCCGTGCCGTGCCGTGCCGTGCCGTGCCGTGCCGTGCGCCGTGCCGAGCCGTGCTACCATCCTTTGCACTCCACAAGTGGCAGCCAGCACGGTATAACAGGTGCCACGAGAGCTGTTTGCCATTCAACCAGCCTAGAGGGAATTTTTGCATCCGAGTCGAGAGGTGGGCGGTGCCGGCGGGGTGAACGACCCTGAGCCGCCGTCTATGCCGTATGACCTTGCCGACAGCCAGCACCGCCCCTCACCGAGTACATTCCATGTGCAACTGCAATTCCGACCAGCAGCCATTAGTCCATTAGCAGAAGGCGGTGGGCGGAGAGTCAGTCGAACCGGGCGGGTCGGAGCTCTCACTCATCTGGATATGGAAAACGCGGCAAGGCTGTCCCCGAAATAACAACCCGGGGCCGGGGGGCGGCCAAAGGTGTGTGTTATACAGCATTAGTGCGCAGTGCGGCCAAGAGAGAGAGAGAGAGAGAGAGAGAGAGAGAGAGAGAGAGAGAGAGAGAGAGAGAGAGAGAGAGAGAGAGAGAGAGAGAAAGAGAGAGAGAGAGAGAGAGAGAGACAGAGAGAGAGAGAGAGAAAGAAGGTAGGGGAGAGAGTAAGAGAGAGCAGGTAGGGGAGAGAGGGGGAAGGGGGGGGGGGGTATTGCGGTGGCCGTGGTCATAACCATCGCCATAACCAACCACCAGCAGCAGCCAGACGTCGAGGCCACGGTCATTCTCAGCGCAGCTGTGCTCCATCTGCGCTCCGCTCCGCCCTGCCCCCTCCTGCCTCCGTGTCACTCACACACACACACACACACACACACACACACACACACACACACACACACACGCCACCTGCACGGGGCACGCTCAGATTTACCGGCCAGACCTCTATAAATTCCTTGGCGGTAGCCCGCCCTCCGCCGTGGCCAGGCGGAGGCGGCCAGGCCCACGCCGCCGTCTTAAGGGCGTCGGCGTACACAATAAATCGCAGGGCCACCGGGGTACCGTGGCGGGGTGCGAGTACAGAAACTCTCTCACCCGCACTCCCCCCCCCCCCACCCCTCCCCCGTCTCCGTCTCACCCTCTCTCACTCACTCCTGCTCGCCACTCTCTCTTCCCATTCATCTTGCCTAATTATATTTGCTCGGGGAATCCATAGTACATCGTACACTGCAGGGAGTTGTGCCGCCGGGGAGGCGGTGGCGGCCAAAAATCCTCGCCGCCCGTGGCCGCCGTATTTCCCCCGAGGACACCGTCAACAATTCACACCGGGAGGTCATAAGGTCATCCTGGACCTGCTGCCCCCCCCCCCTTCCCCTCTTTCTCCCCTGCCCCTACTGGGGGGTATGGGGGGTGGGGTACGTACATCATAATCTGCTGTAATATTAAAACGCAAGGCGGGGCCGGCGGACCAACGCAGCCAACGCAGTGAGCCGGGCAGAGGCCGGGAGAGGAGGGGGAGGGGGGGGGGCTTGTGACAACGGGGCCGGGCTAAGCAGTCTGCGGGCCCGAATACACCCACAAGGGTACGATCATGGCCCAATGTAGAGCGGTAAGGAACATGAAGAGGCTGTTTTGGAAACTTGGCCTCACATTCAAGATCCGAGACCTGAGCTAGACTCGGCGGCTTTGCGACAGGGTTTCAAAACTGGAGTCAGATGACCTGTTGGGAAATGAGCCCTGCCGGGGTCCTGCCGGGGTCCTGCCGGGGTCCTGCCGGGGTCCTGCCGGGGTCCTGCCGGGGTCCTGCCGGAGTCCTGCCGGGGTCCTGCCGGGGTCCTGCCGGGGTCCTGCCGGGGTCCTGCCGGGGTCCTGCCGGGGTCCTGCCGGGGTCCTGCCGGGGTCCTGCCGGGGTCCTGCCGGGGTCCTGCCGGGGTCCTGCCGGGGTCCTGCCGGGGTCCTGCCGGGGTCCTGCCGGGGTCCTGCCGGGGTCCTGCCGGGGTCCTGCCGGGGTCCTGCCGGGGTCCTGCCGGGGTCCTGCCGGGGTCCTGCCGGAGTCCTGCCGGGGTCCTGCCGGAGTCCTGCCGGGGTCCTGCCGGGGTCCTGCCGGGGTCCTGCCGGGGTCCCGGGGTCCTGCCGGGGTCCTGCCGGGGTCCTGCCGGGGTCCTGCCGGAGTCCTGCCGGGGTCCTGCCGGGGTCCTGCCGGGGTCCTGCCGGGGGCCGGGGTCCTGCCGGGGTCCCGCCGGGGTCCTGCCGGGGTCCTGCCGGGGTCCCGCCGGGGTCCTGCCGGGGTCCTGCCGGGGTCCTGCCGGGGTCCTGCCGGGGTCCTGCCGGGGTGCCGGGGTGCCGGGGTCCTGCCGGGGTCCTGCCGGGGTCCTGCCGGGGTCCTGCCGGGGTCCTGCCGGGGTCCTGCCGGGGTCCTGCCGGGGTCCTGCCGGGGTCCTGCCGGGGTCCTGCCGGGGTCCTGCCGGGGTCCTGCCGGGGTCCTGCCGGGGTCCTGCCGGGGTCCTGCCGGGGTCCTGCCGGGGTCCTGCCGGGGTCCTGCCGGGGTCCTGCCGGGGTCCTGCCGGGGTCCTGCCGGGGTCCTGCCGGGGTCCTGCCGGGGTCCTGCCGGGGTCCTGCCTGCCGGGGTCCTGCCGGGGTCCTGCCGGGGTCCTGCCGGGGTCCTGCCGGGGTCCTGCCGGGGTCCTGCCGGGGTCCTGCCGGGGTCCTGCTGCAGCGGCTAGCCGAGGCCGGCCGGCGGCGGGGCCTCTGAATAAATCTAGAGGGTGGCCTCGGCTGCGGCCGCGGCCTGCCGGGAAAAGCTTTCCAGGCGGATTACATCAACAGCACGGAGGCCGTGGGCCGCACCACTCCGCTCGCGGTTACAGGTACTGGCCCTGTGGCCTCCGGCCCACCGGAGGTGACCGGGCAAAGGCGTATATTTATGGAACGGAGATAGCGAACCTCTTCGTTTGGCTTGGCGTTTTTAATTCTCATGACCTCGAGAATCACGGTTTTATGAAACCTCGAAGGGAAAGGAGGGGGGTTGGATAACAGCGCACAGCCCAGCAGCGCACAGCCCACAGCCCGCGGTACCGGTGAAAAATCAGAGAATGCGACATCTGAATTGCTGAGAAGGGTAGTGTTCAAACAAAGGAATATGCAAAAGGCGGGAGGGCGAAGGAAAAAACAAATAAAGAGAAAATCTGAGTGTGATAAGGTGCGTCCTGGGCCATTCTCAGCGCTGTTCGCTGCCCGCAGTTGGCCGCGGCCGTCCACCGTCCTCTGGGGGCTGGAGCTGGAAGCCTCGCTGGAAGCCTCGCTGGAAGCCTCGCTGGAAGCCTCGCTGGAAGCCCCGCGCCCTGGAGTCCAGCCAGGACGCCCTGCCCCCGCCCCGGCCCGTATGGCAGGCCGACCCGCGGGCCTAATGGGGTTATCCGGACCCGACACTCCCCCGCCAGACGCCAACAGACCCCCCGCCAGACCCCCCGCCAGACCCCCCGCCAGACCCCCACAGCGGGTGGTCCCGTAGTGCCGCCGCCGCCAGCAGCAAATGTCTCCCGGGGCAATTGGGAAAGCCATAAATAGATTTAAGCGGAGAAATATTCGCTCCGCGTCTCGTCTGGCCCCGGCCGGCTCCGGCCAGTGCTAGCGCCGGGGAGGTAGGCAAACCAGCGGCAGCTGACGCACGCGTGTGGAGCGGGCTGCCTAGCCTGGCTTCGTCAGGCGCTAGCCGGCCTTGAGATGGGAAGCCGGGCCGGCCGCTGCTGAGTGCGGAGGGGGGAGGAGAGAGAGAGAGAGAAAGAGAGAGAGAGAGAGAGAGAGAGAGAGAGAGAGAGAGAGAGAGAGAGAGAGAGAGAGAGAGAGAGAGAGAGAGAGAGAGAGAGAGAGAGAGACAGACAAACAGACAGACAGACAGAGAGAGAGAGAGAGAGAGAGAGAGAGAGAGAGAGAGAGGGGGGGGATTCGTAAGGAGATGATTGTTCGCCGAAACACGCCCGCCCACCCGCCCCGCCCCCCGCGGCTGGACAGGACACTGTTGCATGTAAAGCAAGGCGGCTCGGGCGGTATTGGACCGTTTGGGACGTCCAGGGCTGGGAAAGGGGTAAAGGGGGGCGGGCCGTGTCTTTATTGCTAAGCAACGCACGTCCGGGGGAAGGGGGAGGGGGCGGGGCAGGCGAGAAGCACGTCCTGGGGTGCACCTCATGCAGCCCCCCTTCACGACGTCGCAGGACGTTTTCCGCGGTGATTCCCGCGGCCGGCACCGGGGGTCGTTCGTAAATTAGGCAACGATATGAACTGACTGGAGTGTGTACTTACTCAGCTTGCAGTACTTGAGCGCCGTGGGGTAGTCCTTGCCCATGATGGCCGACAGGAACTGCAACAGGGAAAGACGACGACATGTTTCGTTAAACACAACTTTGGGGGTTTCCTGCAATGTTCTTTTAAAAGTAGAGTTTAGCGCAGCCTTCCTTGTGTTTCCCCTCCCGGAGCCCGGAGGCCTCCGGAGGCAGGAAGTGGTGCCGGAACTAGCCGCTAACTGGTGGCCTGGCCTCGCTTCTCTTCACGTCACAAACGACACCGCTCTTCTCGCGCGGCTCGTACTCTCATGGAAACTCGCTGTGGATAAAATTGCAATAACGAAAAAAAAAATTAATGATCGTGGCAAAGTTCTGCAATGATTTGTTCAAAATTTTGCAACGATGCGTCGTTGCAAAGGTTTTGCAATTATCGTCATGAACTGTTTTTATATGGAAGCGTCATCGCATATTTTTATTTTTTTGCAATGACATGTTATTGCAGAATACATATTGCAGTGATATCATATTGCAATTTCAAACAGTGCGAACAGTACGCGCGTGGCGCTGCTCACCAAATGTAGGTCAAGGTCACCGAGATCGCAATCAAATTAATGCTGCTCTGCGTCCCAGCCGGGCCGGGCCAGGCTTCCAGGGGCTTAGGCTGCTGCAGAGGCTGTTCATCATGACGCCTGATCGCGGCTCTGCCCGTCCACTGCTGTGTTCGCGGGCGTTCACAAACCACGTGATACGGAATCACAAAACACCTGATCCCAGGCCAAGGGGTTCCTCACTCGTGTAATAATTCGCTAATTCGCACACCCAAATGTAATCCGATGTAATCTTTATGTAATCTCGCGAGTATGATCTCGTGTAATCTTCGTTATCAATGCAATCTCGGGTAATCTCATGTTAATCCCATGTAATCTCATGTAATATCAAGTAACCTCCTAGGCCCATATTCGAAAGATGATTGAAATCCTATTTAATCGCATGTAATTTCACGTAATCGCACGTAATCTGCATGCAGTCTTGAATAATCTTCGAAGATTGAACAATGTGGAACAAGGTATAACGGAAGAACAAATGTAGAACAAAGTTCGAACAAGGCCGAATAGGGCAGAATACGGAAGAACAATGGGAGAATAAGGTAGCACAAGGCTGAACATGGTTAGAACGGAGGGTTCGACTGCCGCCGACGGTTTCGCATTACGGCGTTACGCATTTTGCGAACGACTCCCCGCCGAGAACACAGCCCCGGACTGTTAGCGCTACTGTTGTCGTGTTAAATGCGTGCACAGTTTAGGGGGACAAAGCTCGGCCTTGGGAAACGGGTTGGAGCTGGAGCCGGCGGGAGCCGGCCGCGTCCGCACCGTCTGACGAGGCGACGCGAAGCGAGGTCGACCCCGTAAAAATGTTATGAGCGCGCGAGAGAGAGAGAGGGGGGGGGAGAGGGGGGAGAGAGGGGGGGAAGAAGAAGAAGAAGAAGAAGAAGAAGAAGAAGAAAGGGCTAGGGACCGGGAGGAGACGCATAACTGGACGATATCAATCCGCAACTGCAGTGGGAGAGACACAAAAGGGGTGCCAGTGTGTGCAAGAGGGACAGAGATAGAGAATCAAAAGAGCGGAGGCGGCCATTGAATTCGGCAGATCGAGCGTATTTACTCCTCCCTGCGATCCTGAGAGAGAGAGAGAGAGAGAGAGAGAGAGAGAGAGAGAGAGAGAGAGAGAGAGAGAGAGAGAGAGAGAGAGAGAGAGAGTAGGAAAATAAAGGATTCTCTGCTGCAAATGGGGAGGAAATCGCGATTATACTACAGTGTAACCCGTAGACAGAGAGGGCGGCTGCTCGCAGGAAAGACCCTGGGAAGAGGGGATGGGGTGGAGGGGGGGGGGGCAGAAGGGGGCCATAGGGTGCTCATTCGATTGGGACTCCAAGTCACTCGAGGCTGAAGCAGACCGAGGGAGGAAGAAAGAAGCCATAGCAGCGCCACCTGGCGTCGGCGTTTAATGGAATTTTTTCCGCCTCCGCTAGAGACTGAATTGGAACAGGGTGGCAAGAGAAAGAACTGTACTGTGCAGATCCAAACGGCCATATGACTCTCTCTCTCTCTCTCTCTCTCTCTATGTGTATATGTATGTATATATAAATATATGAGACAGTGTCGCTGAGGTCACACTATTTGTTTTTTTTTATAAATTATTTTTTGACATAGCTTGGATCAATCTTTCCCCGGGCGAAATTCTGGAGTGACGGGAGGGGCGAGAAGGGGGGGGGGGGAGAATAATGGTGGCAGCAACGGGAAAGGATCCATTATCAGTCGACTAATTCTTTTCCATCAGCTCCGAGCAGCAGCAGCAGCAGGACTTTTACAAATTACCGGCTCCTTTATTTTTTTTCTATTTTCTTCTCACGAGTTGGCACTCTCTTGTTTGTTTCTCCCCTCCTCCCTCTGTGTTGGCAACTCGCTCGGCTGTATACATGTTGGCAGCACTGGAGAGAGAGAGAGAGAGAGAGAGAGAGAGAGAGAGAGAGAGAGAGAGAGAGAGAGAGAGAGAGAGAGAGAGAGAGAGAGAGAGAGAGAGAGAGAGAGGAGGGGGTTGACGCCAGAGACAAAGGCAGGTCACTGCGTGGCCGCCCCCAGACGACTCCTATTCACAGATGTGGTGTTACGTAACATATGGATGAGGTCGACACACTAAATGTTCATGTACGAATTTGTACATCTACATGTAAATGTATGTATAAATATGGACAGCATTCTGTACAAACTTGCACATAACGAAACAAAATATGTACATAATTGGTATGTATGTTAGTGAGGCACATATTTGTACAATTACATTCAGTGTGGAGATGCCAACATTGCACAGGCCCGGACAGCCACAGCCACACCGAGGCGGCTCTTGGACCCTACGACCGGCCCTCACATCCAGGCGGCCTCTAGCGCTCACGAGCTGCCGACTGCTGCTGCTGCTGCTGCTGCTGCTGGTGGTGCTGGTCGTGCTGTGCCATTGCCAGCCCTGACATTGATTGAGGCTGGGCTGGGGGGGGGGGGGGGGGGGAGGAGAGGCGCTACTGTATCATGCTGTACTGCACCGGCCACGGCACCGGGGCTCGGATCGGGTCGGAACTTTGTTCACACCCCGCCCCGTCCCGTCCGCAAAGTGATTCCTGCCCTCGCCACACTACGGAGATGGCAGCGCTGCTGACGTGTGGCTGCGGGGGCTGCGGGGGCTGCGGGGGCCGCCGGGGGCCGCGGCGAGGCACGTACTCGAACCGCAACCAGAGACCATAGCGGAGGGCTGCGCTTGACAGATCGGGGGACGAAGCGGCGAAACACGGCGAGTGTGCGGCCTTCCGAATGCGGTCTGGTTCCAGATCGGGGGTAAGGTGGACAGTAGGTGTGTGCATGTGTGGTGATTTTTTAAAGTGTAGATTTATTTTGGTGGTGCTGGTTTGTCTTTTTTCAAACGGAAACAGAAAAACCACCTACAAAAATCAAACGAAATTTTCCCTAAAAATCACAATAAAGATTTCTGAAAACTTCAATCGATTCGATTCAGATTCAGACGGCTGTACTCACCTCCGCCAGGAACTCGGTGGGCGCCGAGATGGACTCGTCCGCGTCCGTGTAGTCGCTCACTTCGTCGTCCTCGACGGGCGTGGCGCCGGACACCCCCACCGCCCCCGCCACGCCTGCCGCTGCCGCCGCGGCCGCCCCCAGCGAGCTGCCCCCGGCGGCGTGCAGCGGGCTGCCGCCATGGCTGCCGCCCCCGCCGCCGACGCGGTGCTTGGGGCTGCCGGGGTGGCCGAGGGCGGCGGCGGCCACGGCGGGGGGCAGCGCGGGCGCCGCGGCGGTCTTGTGCAGCACGGCCTTCATCGCGGACGTTAGCGGGGCGTGCCGGGCACGGCGGCCACGGCCATCCTGAGCACAGGAAATAAATAATCAGCGATCACCATGGCGACGGGACGTAGCCGGGGTGGCTGGGGGCGGCTCAACGCGGCTGCGTGGAGGGGGCGCCGCCAGCGCAGGGTGTCAGGACAAGCAGTACGTCAGCGCGGCGCCGAGGCGGTTGCCATCGGTTGCCATGGTGACCGCATGGTCACGTGGGTGCGTTGCGTGCACCAATCATCGACCCCGCTGCTCCTCTGCCTCATTAGATACGCGGGTCTCCAGAGCGTCTTGAGGGGTCACTCACAACCACTCACAGCGTTTCCCGATATGGAGCAGCGAGAAACAATTATGAAAAATTTCGAGGCCCAACAGTTTGTAGTGAGCGGCGCAGGCTGCGCAGGCAGCACGCGGGGCGGGTATGGCTCAGCCCAGTCATGGCTCAGCCGGGCTCAGCCTGCTTGCATGCCAAAAGCGAAGGAGCCGCAAGGACACACGCCAGGCCAGACCAGGCCTGCCAACAGGTGGCAGCCGAGCGAAAACTATGGGCGAATTCGGTCTCGTGATGACAGCCCATTTCTTTCATGGAACAGGGGCCCGCACTGCTCATCCATGCCTCCCGCCATGGGTCTCAGAGGGGGGGGGGGGGGGCAGCAGGGTCGGGCCCTTATCACTCGCCGTTTCAATGCCATCTCCGGCCGGAACAGCGTTCAGGAAGCCCCCCCCCCCTTCCTCTTTCCCCTTTCCCCAGATCTGTGTACCATGCATGGATCACACCCGCCCGCATCGGACACAAACAACAAATCCAACAACAACAACAGGGAACGGACCTGTTTTTGTTGTGTTTTTATTTTTTTTCGTTGCGGAGCGACGCGATAGCATGGGCGCGGGTACCTGCCTTGCCTACCCCCCTGAGTGAGATAGTCTACCTCGACACAATCCAATAATGCAAATGGCTGCCCCGGCTCCCCGGCTACCCCGCGGCCCCCGGCCACCCCCGGCCACCCCCGGCCACCCCCGGCCACCCCCGGGCGGCTCCTGGCTGGCCGAAGCGGCGGCGGAGCGTGAGCGCCAGCCCGAAGTTGTGGTGGGTGAAGGAAGAGCGCCCAAACTCTACGTGGTTTCGAATTTTCACGCGCGGAAGCGACGTGCTGACCGTGTGGCCCGGGGGGGGGGGGGGGATTACCATACAAGTGGCGCGGTTTTCGCCGGCGGTCAGGTCCTTTCCCGCTCGTTGCGGACCGTTATGCCCGGGATAGGGGGGGGGGGGGCAAAGAGAAGAAAAGAAAAAAAAACAGAAAAACTACCCTTACGAATAGCTTTGTCAAACTAAATGTACAAATTTGTACGTAACTAATGTACAGAATTACTCACACATGAATTTTGTAAATATTTATTACAGTCTGCTGTACATATTTGTACACAAAGTATGTAGTATAATCATGTACCTATATGTATAAATTTGTACATTTACGTCTATAGTGTGAAAGCAGCAATACTGACCGCATTATAAAAATTACTTACTCTAATTTGTGTAACCGCATTCTTAATCAGAGCGAGATGACGCGCTGAAGTATGCCGCATCGCAAAGTTTCTCCCCGCCGCTCAACTTTTGATTAGATTCTCGACCCGAAATAAAGATGCACACAAACTCCGCGCGCACCTGCCATGCCTGAGGTGAAAAAAAAAACGCCGTTGCAGGATCGACCACATCGTCGGGGCCGGGCCGAGCAGGGCCGGGCAGGGCCGGGCAGGGCCGGGCAGGGCCGGGCAGGGCCGGGCAGGGCCGGGCAGGGCCGAGCAGGGCCGGGCAGGGCCGGGCAGGGCCGGGCAGGATGGGTAGGATGCGGCACTAGCGACACAGACAGTGACATGGCTAGCCGCAAGCACTACCACACCGCACTGCTCGCTTCTCTGCCCGGCACCAACTTTTTGATGGAGTCTCTGCCTAGAAGCGCAGCGCGCACTTTTATTTTTATTTCGAGCTCCTCTCCTCCGCTCTGCTTCCATTTAAAATAAGAAAGTTGTCGGTTTGCAGTGCGGCAGCGGTGGCAGCACTGGCACTGCGGGCTGGGGCTGGGCTGGGCTGGTCTTCCCCGAGCAGCGAGCGCAAGTGACTATGCTTCCGTTATGCGAAGCGGGGGGATGGGTCGGGTGTTTGCAGCGCTCACCGCACTATCGCCATCCCCTGATGGCTTCTTCACACACCCGCTTGGGCAATCCCGGCTAACTCGCAGCGAGGAACTAACAGTTCTCTGGTTCAAATAACGGCTGCATGGCGGGTTACTATTTTCGACTTTCATCATAGATCAGTGCGCAATTATACACGTGGCTGTCTTGTTGTGACAGATAGAGCGGCCCGGGTTCAAAGTACCACCACCCCAGCGCTTCATAACTCAGGGCTGCCAACTCGGTGGAACACTCCGAGTGACACTGCTCCTGCGCGACGTGGTTGCCACGACATTCTCCTCTACACTCCCAAGTTGCCGTGCCTGACGCGCGCCCCGCAAACGACAGAAACTTTGACGCGGCAAATTCAAATCCACGGAGCTCTTTGCGTCGTGAGCATGTCATTGCGCGGTGCGCGGCTGTGGTGTCGAGAGGGCTTGTGGCTGCAACTCGGGGGTTTTCAAGGGCGCCTGCTCGCTTTGTCTGCTCAAGTGGGCAGGTGGCGTGGCTGGGGGAGGGCCGGCGGGGGCGGTAGGGGGCGGCCGGGGGCGGCCGGCAGGGGTGCGTGTCTGTGTCTTTGGCAGGGGGCGGTCTCACTTCCGGGGGACCTAACTTTATGACCCTTCACGACCTTCCAGTCAGGAGTCCAACTCACGAACCCCGTCATGCGCGGGGGGCGGGAACCTGCGGGAACTCAAAGGCTGGTGGTTGTCGTCACGGCCAGCTACCGCGGACGAAACGAAAGAAAAAGAAAAAGAACCGAAGAGTCAGTACTCGAACCCCCGCTGAACTTCCCACCGACTTTGAAGTGCTTCTCACTCGCCGGCCTCTGGTCAGGGCCAGAATGATTGTCTGGCCGGCGTGGTCACGTGACCTATGGCGATGCGTCAGCTTCAGCCGGCCTGCTGCGCTGCGGACTGTGGAATTCGAATTTGGCGCGGCCGCTGGCGTTGCCGAGGGCGGAAGAAAAATATGTGTGCTTTGAAAAATACCAACATGGTAATAAAAGGGACGGGAACGCATTGGTTTTTCTCTTGTTGTCGGCCGGCGTTTGGCGGACCAGAGGCTCCGGCCCGCACCGCCCCGTTTCGCTCCGCCCCGCTCTGCCCCGCCCCGCCCCGCCCTGCTTTGCCCCGCTCCGCCCAGCTCTGCCGCGCCCCGCTGCTCCCGACCGCTTGCCATGCCATCGCGGTGGCGAGTTTCCGTGCCCACAGGGACTGCGGCTGCGAGGGCGTGGAGGGGATGGGGGATGGGGGACGGCGAAGAGGAAAAATACAGCAAAAAGAGGGCAACGTTCCCCGGTCCTGTTTGAGTTTTCGCGCTCGAACCCCCCCCCCCCCCCCCCCCCGGCCGTGCCAGCCAGCATCAGCAGCAGCGGCGGCGGCGGCGGCGGCGGTGGCGGCGGCAGCCAGACAGTGTTCCCTCTGTGGGGCATATGCCGCCATATGCAAAGGGCCGGGCCGGCGCGGCAGGAGGCAGGGGCAGGTGCCGTACTGTTCTCCTGTGATGAATTCATATCGCAGCGTTTGTGCTCCCCCCCCCCCTGATCTCTATCCCCTCCCCCTTTCCCCGGCCCTGGGCTCCGCAGCCCCTCCCCTCTCCGGCATTCGCTCTTCGACCTCCCGAGTCCCTTTGAACCGAACACTCCTGGTACTCACGATGCAGCCCTGAACACGGCTCCCCAGTGTGCCACCGCCGCCTCCCAGCATCTGCGATTCACAGCCGTACTTATCATAGCCACTTTTAAGAGGGGCTGTACACACGTGAGAGGAGAAGTCCAATAAGTCACTTTAGGTGCATGAGAAAGTTAGGCTGACCCTGTGGCGCAGCATGGAGGACGAGTAAAAAGGCCGAATCGGTGTGACGTCATCTGTCCCCCTCACCCCCTTTTTGGACCTCCACACCCCGCTCACACACAGCTATTCGCATTATTATGCATTTAGTGCTTTCGGCTGTGGCAAACGCGCGCGCGAGTGTGTGTGTGTTCGTGAAAAATGCATCGTGTTATTCGAAGAAACGAACTCCCCGGCGGCTCTCCGCCCTAAAAAGAAAATGGTAAAGGTAAAACAAGGGGTTGAAACACACACACACGCCACGGAAGTGACTGTGCTTCTGCTTCAGGAAACAAGCACCTCCCCCCCCCACCCTCTCTTCCTCCCCCACCGTGCCCACCGCAACGCCCAGCTGGCCCTGCTGCAAGTCGGGAAAAAGTGCAGTTCCCATTCCCAGACAGAAAAGGAAGGGAGGTAGGGATAGAAAAGGCTTTCGGTCGGAACACGAAACACGACGCATAGACACGCACTCGCGCATGCCGTAGTATTCATCTGGCGGGGGCAACAGGAGCTCTGAAGTGCACTCTAGTCGACGACAACACTCTGTTCGAACGTATCAGGAATAGAGTACTCCGGAGAAGCCCGAAAGTAAGAAGTTGTAACGAAGAAGAAGACTGCCGGAGAAAATATACTAGAAATCGCGTGGCTTTTGATGGGCAGTGGGGTTTCCGAATCCTCCATTTCTCATACGTCCCCTGCATTTTTCTTCTTCGTTATCACTCCTCACTTCCGTTCTGAGCTTCTCCGGAGTACTCTATTGTGATGAAAGTTGTCACTAAAAAGCGCGGTTACGTCCGAGCTTCCTCGTGAATGGTGACGACGAGCGCCTGCGGATGCGAGGGTAGGCCAGCCCGCACGACACGCGTGCGTGCAGGAGCCGGGAGCTGCCTACCTACCGGGCGCTAGTGTGCGCTGGGAGAGGCCGAGAGGCCATAGGTCTGCCCTCGCGACAGCACCGTACAGGCGTTGGCCGTGTAAGCAGGCGACAACTACCCCCCAGAGCAGAGCCGCCCCTGGATCCGCTGGCTGCCGCTGGCTGGATGGTTAGCGAAGTACTTTGGGGGCGTACCGTCGTGTTATCTCTGCTGTTCCGGGGCGTTTCCTATGCAGCCCAAAAGGCGCGCAGCCTTTAAAACTCAGCGGGGCACGCCCCGTGAGGCACCCCCAGTGCCCCCCCCCCCCCCCCCCCGGCCCCCTTGGGTGTTGTCAGAAGGCGTGGCGCGGCGGTCAGCGACCCCCTGAGAAGGCCGAGGGGGGGGCGTGGGGGGGGGGGGGGGGGCTCACTCACGCTATTCCACCCCCTCCTCCCCCCCCCCCCCCCCCCCCCGCCCTTAACGATCTGTCACGTATCAATTACGGGGCAACAGCACGCGGAAGCCCAGTGTCGTCACGCGGCAGGCAGCACATTGTGTTTGAAATTGCAATGACGTCATTTTTAATTGCACTTGCCGTCTGCACTCAGCTGCAGTGACATGTCATCTCAGAATTTTGCAATGAACTAAACTATCGTGCAGTGATGATCGCGACGTTTTGCGTAGTAGTCATTGCAATCTTGCAGGTGGTCATCGCAATATTTCGCAAGTATTCACTGGAAACACTGTTTTCGTAAATTGCAGCTTCAATAACGGTGTGGGCGCGCGGGTTCGAATATCATCTTTTATTTTAATATTATTTTTATCTCCTCGCTGCTCCGACCGCATCGCGCGGTATCGGCCGTCGGTTCCTTCCTCGTGTTTTGGAGCTCCGGTATGAATGCGGGTATAAAACGCAAACCCGCAGACGGAATAAAATATCCCCGGAGCTTACGGCCTTCCTCTATGGATACTGCATGGCGGCGGAGGCCGACACCGATAGGGTCGGGGGGGGGGGGGGGGGGAGTGGGGACTTAACGCCGACTTTTCGTTGTACTTCGTCGCTTTTGCCTACATTCAAGGGGACGGGGACGGGGCGCGCACACAAGCCCCCACGTGTGTCGGAGACAAAGAAAGGATTTGGAGCACAAGAGAGGGGGGGGGGGGGGGGGGAAGGCACTACCCCACTCTCCCCAAGCTGGATCCGCACCTGCGCTACTTGGCTGAAAAGGGGGAAAATAAGCAGAACGGAAGGAAGGAATTCTTTTCCTGGAAGGGAGAGGGCCAGGGAACGCAGAGGCAGTGCACTACTGTAGGGTCGGGAGCACCACCGGCGGCAAGGTGACCGGGGGAGGGGAGGTATAGGGGCGGCCTCGGAAAAGGGCTCTGGAAGGGCGAGACAAACAAAGCCATCACCCCCAGCCCCCGACCCGGCTCCGGCCCTGGCTGGCGAGGGCGGGAGAGAGAAAACAGCGGAGCGAGACGCGAGTAGCGTCGTCGCATCGGGGGGCGGCGTCTTTCTGCGCTCGACGCCACAATGAGCGTGTGAGAGAGAGAGAGAGAGAGAGAGATGGAGAGTAAGAGAGAGAGATATATATAGAGAGAGATATAGAGAGAGAGAGAGAGAGAGAGAGAGAGAGAGAGAGAGAGAACCACATCCACACGACTCGCTGCAGGATGTCGTCGTCGTCGTCCGTCGTCCCGCCAGTTGCTGCTGTTGCTGGCTCCGCGTCACGAGGGCCTCAACGTGATGGCTCCCTCTCCCCTCCCCTCCTCTGTCCCTCCTCTGTCCCTCACTAGATCCTGTCTACCCTGCTATCCTATTTGCCTCGCACCCCGCGCCGCCACCCCCGCCCCGGCCCCAGAGCCACCCCGTTGTTGTTTCGTTTTCCCCAAAAATTTGTTTTCCCGTCCTTGTCTACATCGCCCCGACGTAATCAGAAGAAGAACCGAGAAGAACACTGGTAGGCTGTGGTGTGGCACCCCTACGTGACACGGCGCACTCGCGCGCGCGCACACGCACGCACACACACCACACACACACACACACACACACACACACACAGAGCAACGAAAACGACAACGCGTATCGACCAAACGCACTGCCACGGTAGCCGCGAGATCCCCTACACACGCAGTTTTCAAACGCGAAGTCGCGGCAAGTGCGCGCGCTCCAGCAGCGCCAGCGCCCGGCCAGCCTCTTGCCTCCCGCCCGCCCGGCACACCGGCACGATAGGTTGCCTATCCGGTCGGGCGCGCTGCGGCGGAGTACGGTGTGCTGCCTACCCGCCGGGAGCGGAGGCGGAGGCAGATCGTGTTCTACTCTGCGGCTTTGTGGCGGGGCCGGGGTCGCGGTCGGTTCTGGCCGGGTCGGGTGTCCTGCCGCAGGGCGCTGGGCGCGCAGCTGGGAACCAAAACTTTAGAGGGCCGGGCCGGGCCAGCTCTGTGTGGCTCTGTGCTGTGCTGCCACAGCAAGAAACACCCGCGGGCTTCTCAGGGCCGGCCTGACCGCAGAGCCCCCGAGCCCCCGGACCCCCGCGAGTCCCCGAGCCCCCGAACCCCGAGCCCCCGGACCCCCGCGAGCCCCCGAGCCCCCGAACCCCTATGGAGCGCCTGCGGTCTTGCCGTTCGGTTTTTGATCCCCCGAGCTGCAGCCCTCCTCATTCCCGGCGAGGCGAGAGGACCAATGGACTGCGCGTCCTGGGCTGTGCTGTGCCCCGAGAGGCAGAAGTAAGCGTGTGGGGTTCGAGTCGTGGCTGCGGCAGCTGCAGCCCTGTGAAGCTGCCAAGGATAA
Source organism: Odontothrips loti (assembly GCA_038380765.1). Lineage (NCBI taxonomy): Eukaryota > Metazoa > Arthropoda > Insecta > Thysanoptera > Thripidae > Odontothrips > Odontothrips loti. Next base: position 6,401,617 of record CM076258.1, on the reverse strand, counting down.
AAAGTGTTCCGATGTCTCCGATGTCCGTCGAGGCCGGGGCCGGGGGCCGGGGCGCCGGAGGCGGCGGGGGCCGATATCCGTCTCGACCTGGTTGGGGCTGGCTGTGCGCGACTATCCATCATCGTCATCGTCAAGTAGACGCTCTCCCTCCCCCTCCCACCCTCTCTCTCTCTCTCTCTCTCTCTCTCTCTCTCTCTCTCTCTCTCTCTCTCTCTCTCTCTCTCTCTCTCTCTCTCTCTCTCTCTCTCTCTCTCTCTCTCTCTCTCTCTCCCTCTCACTTTCTCTCCCTCCCTCTCACTCTCTCTCACACACACGCACACACGGTGTCTCTCTCTTTCTCCCACCCCCTCTCCCTCTCCCTCTCTCCCACTCCCGTCCTCTTCCTCTCTGCCTCTGTCTTATCCAAAGAAATATGCGAGGAATTAATCAGAGACCCGTCATGGCGACATATCGCGTGCGAACGACAACGACCGCGGACGCGCGATATGGCGGCTCTGACCACACGTCACAACGGAATAGGACTGCGGTCCCGCGACCGGCGGCAGTGCCGATGGGAGAGGGGGCGAGGGAGAGGGCGCAGGTGACGTCACCGCCGCCTTTTTTTTTTTTTTTTTTGCTGGTCCTGCCCAGCCCTGCCTCTGCTCTCTGCCCTGCAGGCCCTGGAGGCCCTGGCCGGTGGCTGACGCCTGACGGCCGACCCCCCTGGAAGTCTGCTGGACTGGACCACCACCACCACCATGGGGCGGGCGGGCAGCGGAGCGGGGGGGGGGGGGGGGGGGGGGGGCACGTTGTTTTGCTGTGGTTGCTTTTGGTTCCGGAGGGCGCGTCAACCCCTGGCGGTTCCAGCTCACACCAATAGGGTGCAGAGATGTCTCGGCGTGGTGGCCCCGAGACCCCCACGCGGGACCCCCACAGGGGACCCCACAAAGGACCCCCACATGGGACCCCTACAGGGGACTCCCACAGGGGACCCTCACAGGAGACCCCCACAGGGGACCCCCACAGGTGACCCCCACAGGGGACCCCCACAGGTGACCCCCACAGGGGACCCCACAGGTGATCCCCACAGGTGACCCCCACAGGGGACCCCCACAGGTGACCCCCACAGGGGACCCCCACAGGTGACCCCCACAGGGGACCCCCACAGGGGACACCCACAGGGGACACCCACAGGCGACCCCCACAAAGTAACCTCACAGGTGACCCCCACAGGGGACCCCCACAGGGGACCCCACAGGCACCACACAGGGAGCTCACAGGGGACACCCACAGGCGACCCCCACAAAGTAACCTTACAGGTGACCCACACACGGGGCACCCACAGGGGACCCCCACATCGGGACCCCCACAGGAGACCCCCACAGGGGACACCCACAGGGGACACCCACATGGTCCCTCACAGGGGAACCCCGGGAGTGCCGCGGTGCCGCGGTGCACGGCTTGCCCATCCTATCAGAGTCCACGTTTTACTTCTCGTGAGCACAATGACATCGCGATGAAGCCGCACAGCAACGCTGCGGGGCGCGGCATGGTGTGGCGCGCTGCTGCTGCTCTGGTTCGGGGTCCGTGGGGACCCCGTTGGGATCGGTCCACAGCACACTTCTAACGCTCCGGGTCGTCCCGACACCTTGTTGTGGTTGTCCTGTCCCTCCCCGTTTGAAGCAAATGGTCCCCGTGGGGGGCTGCGGACTGACCGCCACTTGGGCCGAGGGCCCCTCGGGGGGTCGGACCGGCGGGGCCCCGCGCGGGGACGGGGCGGGCTTACATTGCAAACAGCTTCGCTCCTGCTTCCGGTGTGCCGGGCTGCAGCAGCCGCAGGTCCCGGGTTCGATCCCCGGCCGCACTCGCTTCCCACCCGCTGCGCTGCGCGGCCGTTGCCAAGGCGTTGCGCGGTGGCGCGGCGCGAGTGCAGCGGCTGCTGTTATCAGCTGTGTTTGTTATCGTGTCCCCGCTCCGCTGGAGGTCGCGGGGGGTCGCTCGGCTCGGCGCGATGGGGTCCGCGAGGAGGAGACCGCGGCACGGTACTGAGCCCAGCCCGGCCAGCCCAGCCCGGCCAGCCCTGTCCACCCCCAGCGCACCCCCCGCAGCGACCCCTGGCGGAGGGCGCGGGAAGCAGGTGCCTCGGCCGTGCCAAGCCGCCTGCCACCGGCCGCGGGGCGCCAGCGACATCTAGCGGGGGGAGGAGGAACCCCGACGACAAATTTAAAACTTCCGCAACGCGTTATCAGCTGGTTATCACAGCGTTGTCAACATGCGTTTGCGGAGACTCTTGACGGAGACTGTACTCCAGGTAGATGAGGTGCGATGGCGGAGGGGACGGCGTCGACGGCGACCTGAGGAGGCCACCGACGGCCGTCCTAAGCGAAAAGCCGGGTAAGCCGAGCAGAGGCTGGCGTAGCAAGTGTGGTGGGGCCGGGAGAGGGAAGGGGCCGTTCAAGAACCACGTGACATGTAATCAAGGTACATGAAAAATCAGAGGCGGGTTGTGCGTAGAACCGTCTGCGGGAATCGAACCCGCCGAGCCTGTAGTCACAAGGGTTGACTCTGAGGCCCGCGCCGACGACAGCTTGCTCCAGCACTACCCCCCTACACGCTGCGAGGAGGCAAAGGTTCAGAGAACGGTCACGTGGCTTGTGAACAGGAGGTAGTCAATGTCATGAGGAGTAGACACTCGAGCAAACATCGAACACTTTTTATTTATTTTTTGAGTTGTGTTCTGCTGGGTAGAATACGGGTTCTTCCGTTTCATCTAAATCGCAGAAGGCTCTTCTGATTAGCCCTGTGTTGAGCCGGGTCCGGAGGTCCGGGAAACCAAGGAGCAGGAATCCTCCTGACGACGCGTCGTGGAAAACATCTCGAGCGGAGCACAAGGCAGTGAGGACGAGAGCCGCGAGAGCATGCGGGGGAAACCGTGTTGACGGCAGACTCACGTAACTACAATGAGCACAAACAACTCTGGCGGCACGCCGTCGTACTCGGAGACCCCGCTGCCGGGCCGGGCGCTCGAGAACGGTGCACATCTTACGTGGCCGGTATGACAGCCGTAACTGCACGAGGCGGCGCCCTCTCTCCTTGAAACACATGTTCCACTCTTGATTCCCCCCCCCCCCCCCCAATTAAACCCGAACAGAGTTTCGCCACAAGTGAGATGGAAGCTGAAAAAACACAAGAAGAAAATAACAAAGGAGACGTCGCGCTACGCTCTCACTGCCCGGGAAGGGGGGGGGGGACACTTGGGGGCTTTATTTTAGACTGGGAACAAAGTGAGTGCGAAAAGAGGGATTGGGGGAGAGGGAGCGGCAATACAGTGCGTCCGTCGGGTACAGAGAGAAAAAGAGAAAGCAGAGGGACGCGGGAGGGGAAATTTCTCTCCCCTTGCCGGCCAGAGGGAAAACCGACGCCGCTGAAATCGGTTTGGCCGGGTCGCAAACAGTTAGTACTCGAACAAAGAATCAAAAACAGGGAAATGTGACAATTCGACGGCGAAAATTCACTGAACAGAGGGAAATTGTGGACAGCGACAGGTGCAGCGGCAGTAGGGTGGGTCCTGGCCTGGGTCCGGCCTGGCGGCAGTCACTTGGCATGAGTTGTGGCGCCGCGCACCGCCTCAGCGCGCATGCGCAAAGAGGGTGGCGGGGCGGGGGCTGCGCGCGGAGAAAGAGAAAGGGGGAAGGGTGCGCGCCATCTCCGTCCTTGTCCCTCCCAGGTGGGGTGCGCGGCAGGAGGGAGCGAGATGGAGCGAGGCCTTAATGCGCTGCACTTTCGGAGCAGCAGCGGCGAGCGGCGATCGAATCATCCTCGCGAAAACCGGGCAGAGATGGTGGTGCGCTCAACTGAACAATGCCTCGGCGTCGTCTGTCCACTTTGCCTAACCTACACTGGCTGCCACACCGAGAAGCACGAACCCGCGAGGAGCGGAAGGCTTGGCGAGACCACAACACTGGGCGCATCGCGGCGCCCTGCACTCATTCCAACGCCACGAGCACATCCAGGGGGCCGTGACGAGAGGCGCACCCGGCGCCATCAAACCTACCCCCATCCGGATGCGAAACGCCGTCGAACGACATGTCGTCGTTGATTTTCCGCTTGACATGTTTACAAATGGACGCCGCGCCCTCCGCGGGGTGGCAGGGCCAGGACAGGCCAGGGCAGGGGGCGGCAGGGGCCCCACGATCCCTTTCACCGCCCGCTCGTAAACCCGTCCCCTCGCCGACAATGGGCCCCGGCCGCTTTCAAACCGAGGGGCGCGCTGCGGGCCGTAGGGGTGCCGGCGCACGCGCAGAGACAGGTCCGCTCTGATTGGCTGTCCCGATTCCGACTTTCACCCCTTGTCGCGGAAGTCGGTCGAAAACTGCGAATTCCAGTCCGGCCATTCCGTTTCGAGAAAACCGATGTTTTTGGAAAACTTTGCGCACCGAGAGCTGCCGTCCGGCTCTTCGGCGGCCCCCAGGACCGCCGTCATGAGGTTTGCGAGGCCGTTTTCGCCGGGCCCCGAACTCCGCCGGCGTCGCCGCCGCCCCCGGGGCTGCGTCCGGGCCCGGCTGCAGGCGTCCTCGTCGCCCCCGGGGCTGGGGCCACGCTAGAGGGAGAGGCCCCGGCGCCGCGACGCCGGCCTCGGACGCAGCCCGACGCCGTGCCGCGCTCTGCTCTGCTCTGCGCATGCGGCGTTCGTCCCTGGCCCTCGGCGTCGGTCTCTTTCCGTCAGCCCCAAGCCAGGAGGTGAGTGCGTGTATCCAGAGCTTCAACAAATCCGCCTGCTACCCATCGCATCGCCGCCATCGGCTACCAGGTACGACGGGGAAGTGATCCTCCCTCGCGGGGGCAGCGGCTGGCCGACGTAGCCGCCCGCCTTCCCGCCAATCGACGCCGATTATCCCGTTTTCCGGGCGTCGGCGTTGTCCGCACCCCGCTGAGGCCGGTTAGGCCCGCGGTGTGGCAGTGAGGCCGTGGCCAACCCCGAGTCCCCCGTGTCCGCGATGGTCTGTCCCCCGGGCCGACGACGCCGAGTGCGCGCCCTGGGCTGTCCCCCGGGACTATAGAGTGGCCCCTTGTCCCCGCGGCCGTCGCCGTCCTGACATGACACGGCCACGCCGCATGGCGCCGTGCCGGCCTCGTTGGTGGCCACCCTAGCCCCCACATTACCCCGAATTGTGGCCCTTGCGCTGAAGTGCGGTGGCATCCTGTCTGCAGCGGTACCATTGAGTGCTCCAGAGCTGGGATCTATGGCTAAGAGGCCCGCGGCCGCAGGCACGGCTGGTGCAGTAGGGTTAGTGACGGCCCTCCCTAGGCTAGGCCGGGCCGGGCTAGGCAGGCTAGGCCCACCCCCCGGTGCTGGTGGCCTGCTGGTCCGTGCCCTGCCGTGTCCCCAATGGCTGCGCTCGATCGATTCCGCCAGCACTGCCAGCTCAGCCCGGCTAGGACTTGCGAGGTCCTAAGTGCGGCCTTGGGGTGGCCGCGAGCCTGTGGGCGCCTGTAGGCCTTGGGGTGGCCGCGAGCCTGTGGGCGCCTGTAGGCCTTGGGGTGGCCGCGAGCCTGTGGGCGCCTGTAGGCCTTGGGGTGGCCGCGAGCCTGTGGGCGCCTGTAGGCCTTGGGGTGGCCGTGAGCCTGTGGGCGCCTGTAGGCCTTGGGGTGGCCGTGAGCCTGTGGGCGCCTGTAGGCCTTGGGGTGGCCGCGAGCCTGTGGGCGCCTGTAGGCCTTGGGGTGGCCGCGAGCCTGTGGGCGCCTGTAGGCCTTGGGGTGGCCGTGAGCCTGTGGGCGCCTGTAGGCCTTGGGGTGGCCGCGAGCCTGTGGGCGCCTGTAGGCCTTGGGGTGGCCGCGAGCCTGTGGGCGCCTGTAGGCCTTGGGGTGGCCGCGAGCCTGTGGGCGCCTGTAGGCCTTGGGGTGGCCGCGAGCCTGTGGGCTCCTGTAGGCCTTGGGGTGGCCGCGAGCCTGTGGGCTCCTGTAGGCCTTGGGGTGGCCGCGAGCCTGTGGGCGCCTGTAGGCCTTGGGGTGGCCGTGAGCCTGTGGGCGCCTGTAGGCCTTGGGGTGGCCGCGAGCCTGTGGGCTCCTGTAGGCCTTGGGGTGGCCGCGAGCCTGTGGGCTCCTGTAGGCCTTGGGGTGGCCGCGAGCCTGTGGGCGCCTGTCAGGCCTTGGGGCAGGCCGCAGACCTCGTCCAGAGTTCGTATCCTGATCCTGGTACCCATGTCGCGTAGCTTATGCGGAGCCTCGGCGAAGTGACGAAAACCCTCGGCGGCGTCGGGTCTCGAACCCGCACCGCCGTCGTGCATAGGGTGGAACGGAAGGAAAGGATCCCTCGGTCACCCCGGTGGCAGCATGGTCATGCTGCAGGGAGCGGTGTAACGTAATTTACGTACGTCCCCGAGTTGAGCGCCCTCTGCTGTCTCTGTCACTCGGCCCGCGCGGCCCGCGGGTGCGAGTGAAAGAGGTGCCTGAACGCGCGGCCCCTGGCCGGCAGGTTCCCCCTTTTCCGCGGCAGGGTGGGGCCCAGGCCGAGCCCGGGCCGGGACCGGTGGCTGGGGCCGGCGGCAGCACCGGCAGCGTCGCGGGGGAGCGGGAGCAGCGGGAGAGAGAGCGAGAGAGCGCAGGCGTGAGGCCCCCCTACCCCCGGCCCCCCTGGGCCCGTCGACACGCCGCACGGGGGCCACGTCCACGTTCGACGCGACTGCCGGGGCTCATGCTCACCAGCCGGGCACGGGCCGCCGCAGGTCCCGGGGGGCGCGGCGCTGTGACGTGTCCATGACGTGTCCGTGACGTATCCGTGACGTGTCCGTGACGTGCGACACGGCGGTATTGGTTGAGGAAAAGGAGGGGGGGGGGGGCAACCGTTTTCTGGGTGTCTCGGGACCCCAGGCGCCGGCAATTTAAGAGACAACCGGCAAAACTTTTCCGCATGTAAGGTAGGCAGTGATTGCCTCTTCCCCCCCCCCCCTCTTTTAGCCTACACTGGACCCGCCACTGCAGACGCGCAGCGAAAATTCTAAGCCTCGTCTCCGCAAATCGATTTCCCCAAGCGTACCTGACCAGCACCAGGACCGGCAGCCGGGCCGTGCCGGGGGAGAAGGGCACGGAGGGAAGGGGCGCGGATCAGAGGTTTTCCCCTCCGGGCGTCGGACCTCCCTCGGAGCCTGCGGACGCTGCCCTGCCCCGGACCAGGCGCATCAGGCCCGTTCAGTTGCGTGGGTGTTGCCCGCCGGTACAGTCCGAGCAGGCACAACGGGACCCCGGCAGGCTGGGTCGTGGGACCCGTCATGGACCCGCCCCGCCCACCGCGCGGGTCGATGAGTTGTAGCTGGGACTGTACCGCAGGCACCGCAGGCCGCGGGCTGACCTTGAACCGGGCCAGCGGAGGCGCGTCTCCAAAAACGGGATCTGTCTCGCGGGCCGCGCGAAGCTGAGCGAGTTTGATTCGCGCCAACGGGCCATGAGGCGAGGCGAGGCAGGCCATGTGGGACGAGCAGCGCAGCGGCGGTGCCATGCCGGTTGTCGGGCCAAGTGCCGGCAGCGATGATAGCGCCACCACTTTTGGATCGGCCTGTCCAAACGGGAGCGTTTTGCGATGACCGCAATGTTTCAAATTTCAGGACAAAATAAATATTTGCAAAAAATGCCGCCCTCGCCCCACAAAAATAAAATAAAAATAGTACGCCGGCTCGTCTGGCGGCAAATCGATAGTAACACGACTAAGAAAATGAAAATGCAGAGCTCTAGGACGACCTGCACGACCCTAAGAGAGGAGAAAAAGAGTGGATTGTTCGAGTGAAATAACAGAGTATAGCAGACATTTATTTTAAAGCATCACTTCGCTCCTTGTCTTCTCCCCTCAAAGTCAAGGTTCCCGACCCAAACCCGCGCAGCTCGCTAGTTGAGCCCCGCCCAGTTACGCGAATCTAGTTGGGAGCCGCCGGGCACCGTGCCATGGGGGCCATGAGAGCCATGAGGAAGAGGCTGCCGACCCTTGCCGGGACCTGCCGGGTGCTACAGTCACCGGGGAGCGGAGTAGGCAACCCTTCGTACACGCCAGCGCGATGAACGGCCTAACCAACCACCCCGAAGGGGTTACAAGGCACCACGATTCGTTCTCCAGAGGAAAAGGGGGGGGGGGGGGTGAAGGTGACTGTACGTCGCTAGTCGGAAATGCGAGCTTTAACTCGTGCGTTCACTCACGTTAACTCATTCTGTCCCGCAGGCTCTTCTACTGTTGTTCCCCGTCTAGCCAGCCGCCACCATGGGCAAGGAGAAGACCCACATCAACATCGTCGTCATCGGCCATGTCGACTCCGGCAAGTCCACCACCACCGGCCACCTCATCTACAAGTGCGGCGGCATCGACAAGCGTACCATCGAGAAGTTCGAGAAGGAGGCCCAGGAGATGGGCAAGGGCTCCTTCAAGTACGCCTGGGTGCTGGACAAGCTGAAGGCTGAGCGTGAACGTGGCATCACCATCGACATCGCTCTGTGGAAGTTCGAGACGGCCAAGTATTACGTCACCATCATCGACGCCCCCGGTCACAGGGACTTCATCAAGAACATGATCACAGGCACCTCGCAGGTACGTAGGTCACACCTCAGCTCGTAGGGCAAAATAAAATAAAAAAAATTAAAGGTGTGGGTACTTGAACCTGCGGCTCTACTCGTGACTCGTCTTCCCCGTCCAGGCGGACTGTGCCGTGCTGATCGTGGCTGCCGGTACCGGTGAGTTCGAGGCCGGCATCTCCAAGAACGGCCAGACCCGCGAGCACGCCCTGCTCGCCTTCACCCTGGGCGTGAAGCAGCTCATCGTGGGCGTCAACAAGATGGACTCCACCGAGCCCCCCTTCAGCGAGGTGAGCCGTCACCGGCCCTGCCGTAGGTCTGGACCAGGGTCTTGATCTTGATACAGTCTCGGTTATGCTCATCTCGATTTTGCCCCCAACAGACTCGGTTCGAGGAAATCAAGAAGGAGGTCTCCTCCTACATCAAGAAGATCGGGTACAACCCCGCCGCCGTCGCCTTCGTGCCCATCTCCGGCTGGCACGGCGACAACATGCTGGAGCCCTCCGACAAGATGCCCTGGTTCAAGGGGTGGGCCGTGGACCGCAAGGAAGGCAAGGCCGAGGGCAAGTGCCTGATTGAGGCCCTCGACGCCATCCAGCCCCCCAGCAGACCTACCGACAAGCCCCTGCGGCTGCCCCTGCAGGTACTGTATACTGTCATACTACACTTTTAAGCCCTTGTATAAATTTTACTTGGGTAATCCCTTCATTCTTGCATTAAAAAGTAAAAATAATCCTGGTGTTCCCTTGTAGGATGTGTACAAGATTGGTGGTATCGGTACCGTCCCCGTCGGCCGTGTGGAGACGGGAGTTCTCAAGCCCGGCACTGTCGTCACCTTCGCCCCCGCCAACATCACCACCGAGGTCAAGTCCGTCGAGATGCACCACGAGGCCCTCACTGAGGCCGTTCCCGGTGACAACGTCGGCTTCAACATCAAGAACGTGTCCGTCAAGGAGCTGCGTCGTGGATACGTCGCTGGTGACTCCAAGAATGCACCCCCCAAGGGTGCTGCTGACTTCACTGCCCAGGTCATCGTCCTGAACCACCCTGGCCAGATCTCCAATGGCTACACCCCTGTGCTGGACTGCCACACCGCCCACATTGCCTGCAAATTTGCTGAAATTAAGGAGAAGTGCGACCGTCGTACTGGTGGGTTTTTGGAGCTGTACTAAAATTTGGCAACTGTTTTTTCTCATGACATCTTTACCTGACTCTTGGAATAATTTCTATTTACAGGTAAAACTACAGAGGAGAATCCAAAAGCTATCAAGTCTGGAGATGCCGCCATTATCATTCTTATTCCATCCAAGCCAATGTGTGTTGAATCTTTCCAAGAGTTTCCCCCACTTGGTCGTTTTGCTGTACGTGATATGCGACAGACTGTTGCTGTCGGTGTGATCAAGGTGAGTTTAAAAATAGCATCAAAAGGTATTGACTGAAATGTGCTTACAGATTGATTTTATGTTGTACTGAATATAATTTCAAATTTCTTTTTACAGCAAGTGACCTTCAAGGAGGCAACATCTGGTAAAGTCACAAAGGCCGCAGAGAAGGCTCAGAAGAAGAAATAACTAGGTGTGATAGGCTACAAGGCCTGTGAAATGAGTCCAGGGGGGGAATGGGCTGCGCAGTCACAGACATGGACATTTGGAAAGACTCTGCAAATGGTGACAGAGCACACAGTAGATAGTATCTTGCAGCAACACGGCTTGATTTTGTGTCACCTGCGCAGCATAGGCAAGGGTTTACTACGGCATTGTTTCCATCGAAAAGAATTACGCCGGAAAAACTTCACAGTTCTTTAGCTCGGATATCTTTAAATTGTTTCTATCTTTGAAGGATTTTTTCTTTCTTCTTTTAATGTGAAGTTGAGATTATGTATCAACGTTTCTGTAAGATTCTGATGAAGTGGAAATGGATGACGGTTATCATTTTGCATTGCCAGTGTGGTTTTCTCCCAGTTGTGATTTGGCTGGATCATCGGTGCAAAATGAAATTTCTCAGTGTACTGCAAGTAACCAATATTACTTGTAGCTTGAGAATGATTTGTTAATCTTTTCCACTTGTTTTTCATACTACTTTTACCCAAGTAGGTTTGCATTGCAGTAGAGAATGTACTGAAGCTTTTTGTAAAATATTTATTATTTTATTGTTTGATATAATGATAGTTTTTTTTAATTATGTTGATGTTTCAAATTGTGGTGAGTTGTTGTATTGTAATGCATCATGTAGAGACGTTGAAAAGCCGTGTTGCTCCAGAAGCAGTAGTTGGAACTTGCCATATGTCATAGTAACTTATTGAGTCATACCATACCCTCATGATAAGCCACCTGGCACTTTTTTCTTTTTGTTACCATACAATTCCATTAAAGCAGGATTGACAAAAACTTTGGCAGTGTTACTTTCTTGGGTACCTTTTCTAAAATTTATTCTCTATCTCGAGAGTAAATCATTAAAAAAATTGGGCTGAGGAAAATGTTTTTTGGAAAGAAGAAAAATGGTATTGGACGCAGAACAGTTTTTTTGGGGGGTTATTTTTTTAATTACTTCCAACACAACTATTTTGGTGAATGCTTCATTTAACAGAGCTTGAGTTAAATGAAAAACGTACATTTCTGTCCTGGATATTATCTGTAATGACAAGGAGGCGACTTTTGTAGAATCTACGTAATTTGTCCTCAAATATGTCTGTTCAAAATCTCAGCGCTCTTTAGGTTTATGAGCCGGTATGTTTTGTACTACGAAATTCTCGTCTGTTTCCTGTCTCATAAACTTTACAGACGTAAATGTGAACATATCCTGGCATATTTCTGAAAGCATTAGTCTTAAAATATTACATTTAAATTAAATAGAATGAAAAATAATTTTTAAAATTGCACAAAAAGAAATAATTTCGCTGTCAAAATCAATATTTTGAGCTACAAAGTCTGCCTCTCCAGCCCCTTTTTTGTCAACTTGACAGAAAAAATATCGTTCACCACCTGGTAAGTGTTGACATGGAGACGCACTCGGTGTATGTACCCACGAAACAAATTAAAATTCTTAATACAATACTGAAAAATGTAACTTGAATAATATTTAATTTGTTATCAGATACGTAACACGTCTGGTTCGCACCATTTCGGCTCTTATCAGTTGGCAGCTCTGGAAACAGCGCTCAACAGGCGAGTTTTGGAACTACGAGCCGCTCACGTGACCCTTTTAAGAGGGGGGCAGGATCCTCGTTCGCCGCATTCTCACTCCACATCATCCACTTCGTCGTGTGAGCTGAACCGAAGTAGATCTCTGTGGAGAGCTACTTACTTTACCCACAAAAGGTGAGCTGAGTTTCATCTTTGGAGTGTTCTAAGTGCCCAGGATTGTGATTTCGCGATCATCTTCATTGGAGTTCGAGCTGGAGGCAACAAGTTTTGTGAATATTCTTCATTATTTGGCGTTTTGTGCGGTATAGTGCCGATAGTGAAGCGTGTCCACGTGGCAGCGGTTAGCATGCCCGGTGCTCTGCCTTTCCTCGTTAGCCTGAGTTGAATTTACTTCTGTTTTTCGGTTTGTTTTCGTTCGTGGCCGATCGTCGGCGTGGTTCTTGCATAGATTATTTATTTGGTTCTGTAATTTGGCTATGGCCTGCATGGCGTCGGGCGCCGCGTGGTTGGCACTGTACAGCCATTTTATTTTCTGGTTGGGGCTTCTAAACTTTAAAATCAGTTGTCTTTGCTGATGTCAAATTATTTCTGTCAGTTTTCAGGTTTGGTTATTTCATTTATTGCTACTCATAGCATTGCACAAGTTAGAGGCCGGTGACTCACTGTTAATTTGCCGGGCATGGCATGGCTTTTTGCCATATGTGCATCGCTTTCCCATCGGGTTTTTATATTCTGTAGTGCTCTCTGCTTTCTCCTTGTTTTTGTTAACTTGCTCGCTCCAGTTCGGGCTCCAGTTGTGCAGTTTTCTCGTTTTATTGCCTTGTGTGAAACCGTTAACTTGTACCGGACGTTGGTCGCCATATTGGATCTTGGGAGTGGCGGCTTGGCAACAGGCAGCTTCGATCTTGTAATTCGGTAGCATGTTTTAGTGGCCCCTTTTCGGCGTTAGTGCTCTTTAAAATTAAAAATGTTCTCGTTGAGGTTGATGCCGCGTTTTTGCTTCGAGTGTTAGTGCCTATCTTGATGCCGGTGCAGCCCGGCACAGTGCGCCCGGCCTTGGTTATGTTAGGCGTGCATTCTTCTTTCAAATTAATTTTACCGGTGTTCCCTGCCGTTGGTTTTGCCGTGGGTTCTTCTCTGAGTTCCATGATTAGTTTTCCTCATGATGTGGCGCCTTGCGGCCTTGGAGGTTAGCGGCTGGCTTGCCGGCCGGCGTGCAGCCTGCCTGGGTCTGGGTGGCGTGGGTTTCAAGGTCATTGATTGGGGGCCCCGCTGTGGGTGGACGGCACTAATCGCGCCTGTTTAGCAGTTTCAGTTTCGGGTTTCAAGTTGGGTTTTTGTTATTTTGATTTGTGTGACGTGCTTGCCGCGTGGCGCCTCCCTAACCTCTTGCGACCCACAGATTTGCCCCACAACGTGTGTGCATCGCCGTTTGTGGCTTCCTATTTTCTGTGGAGATTATTAACTGATTCGCTATGTTCGTTAGTCATATGCAGGCTCTCGAAACACACTATTCAGTTGACAGTTCAGAATTTTTAAGTGTTCATCCACAGACCAGCTCCATGACCGGTTGCTCTCCTGGTGGTGGCGTTTTTTCTGTGGAGAGTAAATGCATGGGCATTACATTTATGGGCTTTTCGGTAGCCTTTAAACTCGCAACGACCATGCAACAATTTTGACTTCTGTAATGGAAAGTTGGAAATGCGGTGTAATATCATATTCTTAATTGTGCGCCTTTTCTGTGTTGCAGTTCATCAGCAAACCTAACCACTCAAAATGGGTAAGGAGAAGGTTCACATTAACATCGTGGTCATCGGCCATGTCGACTCCGGCAAGTCCACCACCACTGGACATCTTATCTACAAGTGCGGTGGTATCGACAAGCGTACCATTGAGAAGTTCGAGAAGGAAGCCCAGGAAATGGGCAAGGGATCCTTCAAGTATGCCTGGGTGTTGGACAAGCTGAAGGCTGAGCGTGAACGTGGTATCACCATCGACATTGCTCTGTGGAAGTTCGAGACCTCCAAGTATTACGTCACCATCATTGATGCCCCTGGCCACAGAGATTTCATCAAGAACATGATCACTGGTACCTCCCAGGTTAGTATTTGTGTGCCTCGTTGTCTTCTGGGTTTCTTTTCTTATCGTTCTATCCAGCTGAGGCTCCAGCTCCATATTGCGATATTTGCCCTGGTGTGTTTTTCAATGAGTCCTCACTTTTCCAGGCTGATTGTGCTGTGCTCATCGTTGCTGCTGGTACTGGTGAATTCGAAGCCGGTATCTCCAAGAACGGTCAGACCCGTGAGCACGCTCTGCTCGCTTTCACCCTCGGTGTCAAGCAGCTGATCGTTGGTGTCAACAAGATGGACTCCACCTGAACCTCCATTCAGCGAAAGCCGTTTCGAGGAAATCAAGAAGGAAGTCTCCTCCTACATCAAGAAGATCGGTTACAACCCCGCTGCTGTCGCCTTCGTGCCCATCTCCGGCTGGCACGGCGACAACATGTTGGAGCCCTCTTCCAAGATGGGCTGGTACAAGGGATGGGCTGTTGAGCGCAAGGAAGGCAAGGCTGACGGCAAGTGCCTGATTGAGGCCCTCGACGCCATCCTCCCCCCCAGCCGCCCCACCGACAAGGCCCTGCGTCTGCCCCTCCAGGACGTGTACAAGATTGGTGGTATCGGAACCGTCCCCGTCGGCCGTGTGGAGACTGGTCTCCTGAAGCCTGGTATGGTTGTCACCTTCGCCCCTGCTAACCTCACCACTGAGGTCAAGTCCGTCGAGATGCACCACGAGGCCCTCACTGAGGCCGTTCCCGGTGACAACGTCGGCTTCAACATCAAGAACGTGTCCGTCAAGGAGCTGCGTCGTGGATACGTCGCTGGTGACTCCAAGAACAACCCCCCCAAGGGTGCTGCTGACTTCACTGCCCAGGTCATCGTCCTGAACCACCCTGGTCAGATCTCCAACGGCTACACCCCTGTGCTGGATTGCCACACCGCCCACATTGCCTGCAAGTTCGCCGAGATCAAGGAGAAGTGCGACCGTCGTACTGGTAAGTTTCTTTTTCTTTTTTGATAGCTTTGCCTTTTGTGATGAGATTTCATACACCACTCCTAACTGTCTTGCGGAGATTCGTCAACCCACTGTAATAGCTCTGATGGCATCTCAATATTTTTCGAAAGCGTGTGTTGGACTGTGTCTAATGATACATTTTCTGTTTTCAGGCAAAACCACTGAGGAGCTCCCCAAGGCCATCAAGTCTGGTGATGCTGCCATCGTCAACCTGGTCCCCTCAAAGCCTCTGTGCGTTGAGTCCTTCCAGGAGTTCCCTCCCCTTGGTCGTTTCGCCGTCCGTGACATGAGGCAGACCGTTGCTGTTGGTGTCATCAAGGTGTGTACTATTTTTGATTGCCTGACTTATGCAGTATCTGCTACTCCATGTAGTTTGATTTCAAAATCAATTTGCCTTTCGTGATGAGATTTCATACACCACTCCTAACTGTCTTGCGGAGAACCGTCTACCCACTGTTTTTTTTCTGATGGCATCTTGATCTTTATAATTTAGTACTGTACTTTTACCACCCTAAATTTCATTAACTATGGAGGTCCATTCAATCTCTCTTCACTTCTCGTACTTCTATTTTGGCCTCATTTTAATGTGCTTCTTCTGTGTTTCAGGCCGTCAACTTCAAGGACCCCTCAGCCGGCAAGGTCACCAAGGCCGCTGAGAAGGCTGCCAAGAAGAAATAACTAGGCGTGTTAGATGTACTAAGAAACTGGGGGCTGGTTGCAACATCTCGGCACAACCAGTCTATCACCAAGATGCCGTATATCCATTTATTGTGGAGACGTCCTGTCAAGGGTCTACTGAAACATTGTTTCCATCGAAAAGAGTTAAGGAGGAAAGCCTGGTGATAACTTTTTTGTATCATGGAGACTTGTGATAGCCAAATTTTTTTATTTTTTCAATGGTTTGATTTACTTTGAGTGGTGTACTATTTATTGGTGGTATAACAAGGTGTATGGGGATTGATATTGCCATCTCAAAGCTTTAACTTCGGATGTTGCAAAATTTAATTGACTTCCTAGGCTATTAACCTTACCCATGAATGTATGAAGTCACGTGCGACTGGAGCTCATCCATTGCCAATAAATGCTGATGACAACAATCCTGAATATTTATTGACATTTTCCTATCCTACATTATCACACTAGTTTGCTTCTAGCAAACCACTCCAATTTATGACCTAGAATGCAGATTGGGCTGCGGACACTTTTCCCCCAGGAGTGCAAAGCTTGAAGGCAATACTTTGCCTTTGTGGCATAGAAAGAACAACATTCAGCGCAAGTGCACACTAAATATAATTTGAGACCTCATTACTTCTGGGCTAAGAGTACGTGTGAGCGATGCTAATGTAAGATACTAGAAAAGCCACGGTAACTTTATCTGAACTTAAAACAGTTCATGCCTACACCAGACCAGCCTGCACTGGTCATGCCGACGAGGGAAAAGGCTCCGAAAAAGACGAAGTGAATTAGCTGGCATAAGCTGGTATTCATCTCAGGGCAGGGAAAGTACAGAGGTCTTGGTCTTGGTTAAACCATGTCTGGTTTACGTTGCATGGTTGAACCATGTGGTTGAACCTGGATTTCTAATACTCCCGCGTCAACGAGTGTGCTGCCACCTGCAGGTGGGTGTGTGTACTACATTGCACTTCTTGTCTGCTGAGGGCCAAACCAGGCATGGACGCCTAACCTTACGTTTCCTACCAAGAACAATTAGTTAATCTCTGAATGTGGGTATGATTCTAATGGTCTGCTGTCATACTGCGGTAATTTTTTTTAACCCCAAATCACCGTATCTAACTGGAGGGACTGGGGGGTTCGTATAATGTTCTTGGTTCGTGATCCAGAGCAATACACTTAGCTTTCACATCACTATTTCCTTTATTTCTGAACAAAAATTGATGGCATGTTTATCAGGCACCAGCAGTTATAGAAACAGTTAATAGTATTAAGAAAAACTCAACTTGCGTGTTGCCAAAATATTTCATTCAACAGAGAACACTGAGGTTAGAGATACATTTTGCTTCATCCAATACATTGTACATTGTGTTTATGGCTGGTAAAATTGATAAATTGGTTCTGAATTATTTCTTCAAATAACTTGGAAACAGCAATAGTTTCACGTATTTGGCATTGCTTTTCTCAATGTGTACAAATTGTGTAGCAGAGCGTTGTCATATCCAAGCCCTAAGTGTCAGTTCATTCATTTTCACCAAAATTTTTCCATTTCACTTTGCACCGTTGATCACACTCTTTTTTACACTTGGTACCTCCTTGTTCAGTGATTTTGCATTGTCTTTGTGAATGTGTAATTTAGAATCTGATATTAGTCTGATGTTATGTTAATTTACATTCCTTCGGCAGGTTTAGTTTTGTAATTAATGATCCAGCAACAAAGCAAACTATGTACTGGAGCCATGAAATTACTGCAATGGCCAACATTAGCTCGCAGTGTTTCAAAATCACTATGGCCAGCATGTACAAGAGAGAGAGTTGCAATGCGCCATTCATCCACAGTTACTCGTACCCAGCAAATTACAACCTCGCAGACTACTGATAAAGAAGATGGAAAACCTCGTGATGAAGGGACAACCCCAAAAGAGTCTCAAACCAAGGTATCACCCTTGAACTGTCTGGTGATTATTATATTTTTGCCTCATAATAATTTGCAAATATTGATGTTGTGTATTTTTTCATTAAACTTCTGCTTTTAGACATCTGTTACGGTTGATTATGTACATCAAAGTGCCGTAATTGATGCAGTAATGAAAGTCAAAACCTTAACAGAGGCTATTCACATAAGCAAAACTTTCGATGCCAATCAACGTCTTCAGGTAAGCAAGTTTATGATCATACTTTTCTACTCTGTCAACTTCACAGCCATGTGGCATAAAAATTTATTTATCTATTTTATGTTGGCAGACACTTAAAAATCTAGTTGCTGCAAAAGTTCGACCCCTTCCGTTGATTCAAACTTTAACTCGGAGCCTTACAGTAACATCTGAAGATATGGATTTGAAACAACTAAGCGATGTCCTTTTTGTAATGGCAAAACTTAATTACATGGATGCAGTAAGTTTAATTTTTATTACATTGAAACATGGTAGACTGTAGTGCAGAAACATACTAATGACTGAATTATTGTGAGTTTAGGATGTGCTGTCAAAAACTTGTAATGCCATGAGGACAAAAGTTAAACAATGCACTACTCCTGCTGTTTTGGGATCCTCTATAATGAGCCTCAGGAAACTGCAATGGAAAGATCCTGGTAAACTCAGACAAAGCTGATTTGGCAGAATCTAAAGTTTCCTTGTTACGCATAGTGACTTTCCTCTAATTAAATGTTTGCCTTTTCAGAGCTTTTGGATGAGTGTAGTTCATGGATTCAGACAAACTATCACAGGTTTGATAATCCAACAAACTTTATTTACACCCTGGCTTTGCAGAACCACACTCCTCCCAACTTAGATGCCCTGTTAGAGGTTGTAACAAATTTTTCACTGGTACATTTGTGGTTTCTCCATTCATTTTTGAAAATTATCGTTCTTTTTCTCTCTAATAACAGACAGTATGGAAGGATTTAAAAAACTCAAAGTATGGCCCTCAAAGTGTGATTAATTTTTTGTGGGCCATTAATGTTCTGAATTGCTCTTTTCCCAATGACCGAGCAAGAAAACTTCTGGATGCATTTTTTCAGCCGAAGTTTTTGCACAATCTCAGTTTGAGTGAGTATGAACCTGTGCAATTGCTAAAGGATTATTCTCAAACTGCTTGGCTGTGAGCACCATGAAATTTATATTTGCAGGTCAAATTAATATACCTATATGGATTCAATTATGGAATCTGCATGCTATTGCAAAAGCCTCATGGGGACAGACTGGTAAGAAAGAGTACACTGTGGCATGTCACATTAACAGATCACATTGTACTGAGTGTTGCTGTGGTGCAAAAGGTGTGGTGCTGTGGTGCTTTTTTGTCATGTTTTAATGTGTGTTCTTAATCTTTTTTAGGGGACTTCATAGTACCAGATTCCGTTCAAAGCATCATTCAGAAGACTGTTGAGAGAAACAGCAAAGCTGCTATGGTGTCGGAAGTTACACAGCTTCTTTTCAAGGAGCTGAATGCCAACCTATATTCCACTCAAGTTCCTACACAGATGGGCTTCCCCATTGGTAAGTTTCCCTCTTAAGAGTTTTGGGAGTAAACTTCTTATATTTGGTCTTTTGAATGTAAATAAATTTCCTCTCTTTCAGATTTGGTCTTTACTCTTGATAAGGAAATGAATGTTCTTCCTTTACATCGAACATCATCTGATTGTTTGAGGTTGGTTCCTACATTACCAAAAGAAATAAAAAAGCTTGATAGCTCCAGCACGGACTTAAGTTCTTTGTCACTATTATATCGGACTTAAAATATTTTTCTGAAATCTAATTTTAGACCTGCTTCTACTTTTTAGGGTTGCTGTGATGATACATTCCTACCAGGAGTGTTGTCAACCAACCAAGGAACCCAATGGATACAGAGTTTTAGGCATGAGGCTCTTAGAAGATGAGTTTGACAAAGTTGTCTCTGTCCCATACCACATATTGGGAGATGGGTATTCCCAAGTGCACAAGTACTTTGAATCAGTTTTAGGCAAATCAGTCAGTTCACCAATGTGATCATGTAGATGTACATTTCATTGTTATCTGTTCAGAACCCAGATCTATTTGTGACTTGCTGAGCTGATGAACTAATACCAAGTACATTTTGTATTCTTTCCAATTTGAAGTGTGAGGTTAATTAAAGAGTCCAACTTAAATTTTTGAATTTATTTCAAAAAACCCATTCTGAATTGACAAATATATACACAAGTCCCATTTAAACAATTTTCTATTGATGACACAGGAATTTTACATTCTATTGCAAAAAGTCAGCACCATATTTCACAAGAAAGGGCAAATTATAAAAACAACCAATAGGTTTCACAAATAGAATTGATGTAATGAAGGGAGACAATGTCATTGTCAACCGTCAAGATAAACGTGAACAATGGCTACATAAAGTATGTATGGTTGGTAGGTCACCAAGTCAACCACCTCTTACTTCTTCAGCACTTTCTTCTTTGCTACAGCTTTCTTTGACGCATCTTTCTTAACTAAATCTGTTTTCGCAACAACCTTCTTCACAACTTTGACACCAGATTTTTTCTCAACTGACTTCTTTGCTAAAACTTTCTTCTTTTCACTTTTGTCTGACGTTAGCTTGGAACTCTTGTCTGCTACAGTCTTGGCCAGTTTAATCTTTGACCCCTTTTGAGTGCCTTTACCCTTAGCAGCACCAGGTTGCCTCTTCAGCACTGCTGCTGCTACAGTTTGTTTTGCTGCTACAGAAGGTTTCAAAGTTTTAACATCAGTTTTAATTTTCTTCTGTGCGAGGGAGTTTTCCGTTTCTTCAAGAACCCTCTTACTTGACCCTCCCTCAATCTAAACAAAAGCAAAAAAATAAAAAAATAAGACAATGTCAGTGATGAGAGACCAGAAGGATTAAAATGGTTTTACCCATACCTGAAAGAGGCAGTCTACACCTTGAGCCTTTAGTTTTTCTTGCAACCTAAAAAGATGTTTCTTATGATCATCAGCACGAATTTCAACTTCTTCCTCAGACAGTGGTTTGTTGTGTTCCTTAATGGCTTTCTTCCGGTTAATTAAGCCTATGCACGACTCAGGTCCATAGCTTTTGCCATGTCTGAACATTTTGTTGTTTATTTTCTCAGGAGGAATCACATTTGCTGCAGAAAAGAAGTCATACTTGTAAACACATCACATTAGATAAATCATTAATAAGACTAGCTGACAGTTTGGTAGACATAACACTAACCCTTCAAAAGACGGTTTCTCATCAGATAATTATTCATAGAATCTGCAACTACCTGAGCAACTTCTCTGAATCTGAACTCAATAAAAGCATAGCCTTTACTGTTGCCAGTCTGGAGAAGGTGAACAACAGAGGTTAAAAATGCAATCAAATTTCAAATCAATGAAACATAGGAAATGATAGACTATCTTGCATCACAGTTAACTTTACCTTTTCACTGCGAACAAGACGAAGCCTTGTGACATGCCCAAATTGACCAAAGAAGCTTTTCATCTCTTTTTCATGGAAGCCAGGAGGAATGTGTGAGAGGTAAACAACCCCTCTATCACGATAAATTCTGGCCTTCCTGGATTTAACTGGTTTGCCTGTTTTATCAGAATCAACACCATCCTGCAAGAGACGAGCACAGGGTTACTACATGTGACACAGAGGTTAGAGTCATGTTGGTCATGGTCTTCAACCGAATGTACAAATAAGGTATAAAGTAACAGAGAGATCGAAACTCAACTTAATATAAAGACAAAGACTCAATACGAGATGTTAATGAAATATTACATCTGACGTAAGCACTTACGTTGACGAGTGTGTTTTCCTTCACCGCATTGTTAATAGAAATAACGTCCTCCGATACCGTTTTTCTTTGATTCTTGGCCATAGCGATGATATGAAATTTATTTAACTGACATCAAATTAAGAATAGATTATCCAGTTCAAGTCTTCACAAAAAAAAACTGAAGAAGAGCGGCACCACGAGGTTGGCGTTCCAGGTTCCAAGGTTTCAAGTTTTGACCACGACTGTACGACATGGAACTTAAAAACAAAAGTAAGTTCACTGCGCTGGGCCTCGCGAGACTAGTCGACTGGTATGAGAAATCACATGCTGAAAAAACCTGGCTGCATCCTCTTGTACAAATTTACTAATGCTCGAAAATTACAGTCATGTGTTATATATTTGCGTGCCGTACTAATTAAATTGTTTACCTATATTTTCCATTTATAGAGTTCCAGAGGTTCGAGAGTTAGTTTTCACTCCCGCCCTCCAAAAGCAGCGTTTGCTTCTGCTCTGCTCTTCTGCTTGCTGCCGCTATCAGTCAGCTGTTTCTGCTTTGTGTTGCTGTCAAACAAAAGTAATAGAACTGGGCGGTTTAAAGGGTTCAAAGTTCATTGCTCGTCAATTTAGTTACCATTCAATTTCGAGTTTTGTTGCATTTTATGCGAGGTAAATACCAATGTACTTGTGGTACTCACTATCCTATCCGTCGCATGTTGTTCTGCAGCGTTTGGCACTTTTCATTTATGTTGAGGTTATTTGTACCTGCAAACTTCGCCCATAAATGTGTTAATACCTTGGTGTTGATCTAGTGTGATACCCCCGTTTGTTTATGTATAACATCTTTTTGCTATCCCTTTTGAATTAATAAGTATTGTAATTGTACTGCTCGCTTACTTCAGTAGACTTAGTGTGTATTTTGCTGTTTGTGTTTGGTTGTTCATATCTGTGATATTTTGTTGCAGTGGTTTTTTCTCGCCATGATTTTTGGTGTAGGAGTTGTGTTTGGGTAGCTGTGTAGAGTATTGTGTTGTTTACTGGACTGTATTGTGTAGTATATTGTCTTTCTGTACGTTCGAAGACCTTGCATGTCAAATATGCCAACTACGTCTGAGTCTGAGGATGTAGCAGAAGATGTAAGTTTGGCCTTGTTCTTTTTTTACTCTCAGTATATTTTTCATAGGATTATATGTTAGATTTATTATCCATTCAATTTCCATTCTTTCACAACTATTATCCTTGATTTGACTGGTAACCTTTTTCTTTTCAGGCTGCAGTTCCAAACGGTGACAGGGTTAGTCCTGAGCACTGTGCTGAAGACATGGGTAGTCGATTAGACGAAGGGTGTGAGCTGCAGCAGCTGGTTGGCGATGATGATGAAAATCGAGGGGGTGCTACACCTCCTGTCAGCCCAACAATTTGCAAAAGAACACACACCTCCCCTACGACACCAAGCAGCACTAAGGTAATTTGAGTCATGAGCTGCAACTAATTTTCCATTCAATTGAATGTGGTAATCATATATTTACTTAGTAGTACAAAGTGTATTTTGGGAAAACTTAGTTCAGATGTGGAATGAACTCTTGTATTTAGTGTTTTTCAGTATGTTATGGTTATGAGTTCTGAGACATCAAAGTGATAGGGCTGCTTGCTTTGAGAAATAATTGCTCTATCTACACCTTCATTGTTTCTGTCATAATAAATCATATGCGTGATTGAATTTGTGTTTCAAGATAAGTAAATGTACTTTGCAGTTTCTATTTGTGTCTTTTTTGTAGACTGGACATGCAATACCACAATGTTATGGAGCTTTGTTTGCATGGCTGAAGTGTTTGGTGAATGATACAATTTTTTTACTTAATCATCCCTATGTATGGTTTTAGAATTTACGAATTAACATGTAATGTGAAGCTTACCTAATCAGGCACCCTTATTTGTGTTGCTTTTGTTTTTTTGTCTGGTTTTGGTACTACTGCATGTGCTTTATAGAGGTGTTTTTTTTTCTGTAGCAAGTAGTGAAGAGACAGGAATATGAACGCATTCCAACATTTGATGATGATGCCATTCAGGTATCAACTTCAGCTGGACATGAGAGTGCAAGAAGTTCTGCAGCAGTTGTACCAACCCAAAGTCAGGGCACAAGTCAGGGTTCTGTTACATCTCGGTCTATAAGCCGAACAGCAACAGCCCCAGCTATGAGCTCTGTAGCCAATGGTGAGAGCTGGGTTTGAATTACGTAAAAAGTTTGTGTGTTGTAGATTTGAAATAAATTATATTGTGGTAAATTTTTCCAGCAGGACAGAACACTCGATTACTGTATGTTAATGAGAAATTGTCACGTGGACCCTCCCTAATATCAGATCATGGAGGCACAAAATCGGCCCGGGAGAAAACTCAGAAAGTTGGGCAGAGTGCACCTCGAACTGAAATTAAAAGAGGTGAGTGTATGTCTGTTCAGCACTGTAGGTATACCTTTTGTTTGTTATTGTTTATTACCGTACCTCAACTATTCAGGAAACCTATAGATCCTCCAGCCAAAGATTGGCTCAGAGTACGTATAAATCTCCATGCCTTTCTTTGACTGGACAGACTCTAAAGCTATACTGTTAGTTCATTGCCATTATCAGATTATGGCAATAAGACTAAGAGCAATTTAATTTTTACTCAAAATATCCAACTGAAATTGTGAGCCATTGTCCTATTTTTCAAACAATATCAAGGATAAAAGTGAACCTATGCTTGTTTTACCAAACTGCTCAGTTGTGGTTGAATGATCCAGCTTTGCATTTTAGAAATGCCCTTTCTTTGAATCACTTGTATCATGTGCTGGAGAAGATGCTAAAAGAGTTTTAATGTTTTATTTCTTAGTGAAGTTGCTGTAGTTCTTTGTTTCTAGTCCTTTCTAGTATGTAGCCTTTCAATCCCTGTAATGTGCCATATTGTAAATGTAGGTATTGGCACGTTAAGTTTGCAGATTATTCTGTAAATCTTTAAGCTGCTTTCTTTTGTATAAGCTGCCATAGTTAAAATGAATCTTGTTGAATCATTGTGCATCTTGAGTTCTACATACGTTATAGTTTGTCTGCAAGTGTTATGGATGTCAGCATTAAATGTAGTGTTCAGTATCTGGCATAGTCTATTTGTTTCAATTGTCAGCAGTTTTACTCACCTGCCTCTTTTTTTGTCTTTTGTTTTATGGTTTGTGCATGGTTCTCCACACTTTTCTCTTCATGGCACAACCTTTATATGCACTGCCACTGCCTGCTGCGTTGTGTTGTGTATGGATCACCGACTGCCCATCAGGAACCACAAGCATAGGCCTTACCAGTACAGGCTCTCACAGTCAACTGAGTCATCTCCTTCATTCACGATCAAGATTGGCTCCACAAGATAGTCGATCAGCTCTCCGTTACCGTTTGAGGGATCCTGATCGATCTTGTCAACATCACTGTTTTTTAACAGATGTAACAGATGTACACCGAATGGAGGAGGCTCTTCTTCATTTATTGGAAGATTTTCACAGTGGCAAACTACGAGCATTTGGTGAGCATCACTTGGAAGCAGTACATTTAACTGGCAAGGGAAATGACACTTTTTACACTGTTTTCTCACTGTTCTTTCTGATGACAGGCAAGGACTGCAGTATGGAACAAATGACTGGTATTCGAGAGCAACAGGAGCGCCTTGCTCGTCTTCACTTTGACCTAGGGGCACAAGGAGAGCTCTTCTCTCCATTAAGTGATGAAGGACTTCGTGCTGGACAGGAACACATGCAAAGTTTAATGGGTAGTCTAGAACAATTAAGTGTATCCATTGAGCGCTTGCATTCCTTCAGTGAGAGTAGGGAAAGTAGTCAAAAACCAGAGTAGAATGTTTTTACATTCTCCATGCCTTACGTAAGCATCTGTAATTTTGGACTGACTTTAAACAATGTAATGTGACCTGTTTTCTTACTTCTCTGTATCTTTTATAATCATGCAATGTTAAATGACTTTTATCCTTGAGGTTCAGAACTGGGTTTTATGAGTTCTTTAATATTTTTTTATGTAAATCCTAGATCAAATAGGGAAGTTGCTGTATTTTTTATGTGTATATAGAATATTTGTATGTAGGTGTTTCAAATCTGTGATGCTATTATCATCAGTATTTATGTTCCAAGAATTTGTTAAGTTTTACTGGTCACATTTGATCAATTCATTTTAACTTAATTTTTTGCCTATTTGATTTCAGTCGGTTCCCTGGGTTGGTTGACAAATTTACTCCATATGTGACCACCAACTTTCAGGTGTACAAATTGAGATTTTACACTACATTGTCTTCATACTTAACTGTATCACTGCCTTGCAATCTGCGACTGTGATTTAAGAGTAATAAATATGATTGTGGGATTCAAATGTTCTACTTGCTTCGATTGTAACAATTGTTACAATTTTTTAATAGAAGCACACTTTATAGAATGAAGGTTATTTACAAATTTAGGAAAAATTAATCCCCAAAATAGATATAGAAACAATTTATTTTTGTAGAATGCATACAGTTTTAAAATTGTAAAAATCCATGTTATTTCTCTGAGGTGTCAACCACTACACCAGTCAGCAAGTATCCCCCACTTCCAGTCATATTGACAAGAGGATGTGTCCTGTTGGACTCTACTTGGTAATACCTGAGCCAGGTGTCTGTGAGTCTGACATTAATTACACCTGGATTTTTCATAAGCTCCGTGAAAAGGTTCAGCAAGGGCTCACGGCATTGGCTGTACACAACAAAATTTCGAGAAGGAGCAACAAGAGGCAGTAGTGCATTGAGTATGGAAGATGGGTGTTCCCGACAAACAAGAACCAGTCCATCTGCTTTCTGCGAACTCAATAATCCAGCTGCTCTATCAGTCTCAACTTCCCAGCGGGACTTCTTCTTGGCTGAACCATCATCATTACCACTTTCACTAAGCTTCCTCTTGCCTGAACCGGTGCTTTCTTGATCAGAGTTTGTGATGACTTGATCCTTAATGTCTGTTTCTGAAGTGTTTGTAACATTTTCTAAACTTTGACCCGGTGAGAGGGCTCCTTCTTTCACAGAAGCTTCAGAAGAAACAATTTCTTTTTCAACAGGAACTTCTGAAGACCCAACTTCTTCTTTGACAGGAGTTGTATTCCCAGAATCAATTTGTGTTTCTGAACCACATGTATCCTTGAGCTTCCTGAGCAAGTTATAGATGTTTACACTAATAAGACAGTTTTCCTGTTCTTCAGTCAAATTGAGGGCCAGTAATGCATGCTTCTGAGGGTAATTCCCAGAGTGGACTAGTACAAGTCTGCCTTCATCTGAGAGGCCATTTAACATAGCTGCAGAGGCCAACCCTTGACATCCACTTTCATATACAATATACTTTCCATGCGAGTGCAGGTTAACAGCTGTATTTATCTGAGATAAAGTGTCTACTCGTAGACCCATAATTTTGCCTTGATCTAGCCTGAACATGACTTCAGCAATCAAACGAACAGTTGGCTTTCTGACTGTTATGTATTCAAAATACTTCTTCTCTTTTTTCTTCAAATACTTCTGCTGGGAGTACTCAGTTTTGTTGTGAAATGTTTTACTGTTCTCAATAAGAGTACCAACGATTTCTTTCGAAGACAGTCCTTCATCTCTTAAATTGACTATTTCTTCCATTGATAATTTTTGACTGCTACCATCATCCACAATATTACGATTATCAGTACCACTAGAAAGGGCACCAGGGTTATTAAGTGTGATGGAGTCACTTTTAAGATCTTGAACGCTGCACTCTTTTAATTGATAGTTCCGTTTGCCATTTTTCTTCTGCTCCATACGGTATGTAGTCCACACAGGCTTTCCAACTACACTCCCAATATCCAGGACATCCTTCCCAAGATTGGCGGTCCCATTCGCAGTAACCTTGTGCAACTTGAAGTAGTCTTGTCGCTGAATCACAATGTAATCCCCCTCTTTCACAACATCACAGGGATCGGCCATTTCAACTGTATTTTACACCTGCAACAGAAATCATGAGCGACAGTGAATATCTTAGGCACTTGTCAGTTTAATCAAACAGAGCTTGCTGATAATATCACTCAAATCATGATATGTCACTGGCTGTGAAAAGGACAAAATTCTGACAACAACTACTTGGACTGAAGTTTAAGGTTACACACAACCTAAATACCACAGACTAAGGAAAATGATTCTTACGTTGGTACAAAACTCTCAGCAGAAATAGATGAAACTTAGAACAAAGTTATCCTTTTCCTGTAAGCCAGATGATGTCACAACGTTTGCATCTATTTTGCACACATGTGGTTCAGCTGATTTCATTCATAACCCCGCAGGCTGGACCGGATCATCAAAACACTCTGCTGTGTTCGAGACCATCGCATTAAACGATAGGATCGACTCGACATTCGAGAGCAGGCGGTGGTGGTGGTGACGGGTAGTACGCTGTGGCCGCGAGTCCGACCGACCCCCGCTTAATAAGTTGCTGAACGGACAGCGCACACAGAATTTTACGGTTCACTGTTCACAGAGGCGATAGAAAGGAATCGATGACGGAAGGCGGCACAATCATCTGCCGTGGCCATGTAAGTGGGAGGGAGAAAAACGAACGAACGACGTTGACAAATAGGGAGGGAATGCTTAAGTTTTATTTACTTTGCGCGAATAATGCGCAGAAAGAGGTCAAAATAAATAACAGGGGCGACAACCGAGCGAAATACTCGGACGTCATCGGGTGGTGTCCCTGTCCAAACGAATCTCATGGTTTGTGACCGGCGGGGGCGGGGCAGTGGAGCGTACACAAACCACCCTGCTTCGGCATTTTTTTTTTTTTTTTTTTTTTGGGGGGGGTCTCTTCATAACCACACCGCAGGCTTCTATCCCACTGTCTGTCATATAACCAAATTGGTTCTGTTGCCTATGAGCGAAGCGATAAGGGAATTCCCAGCGAGGACCTCTGCGCACACCGACGGATGCGGCCCCGATTTTTCTTTTGTTCCACTTGGACCGATAATGAAGGGCTGCTACGCGTGTTACCCGCCGCATGGCATTGCCCAGAAGAAATTTCACTCGCGCAATGCTGAAACGTCAGTGGCCATGCGCTTGGAAATCAAATCAGCTGAGGCATGTACGTGACGGCAGCCGGGTAGAAGAAGGCGACATTTTTTCCCCGCCCGCTTTTGCCCAAACCGCTCCGCCCGAACCGTGGGCGTATGGGTTCCCTGTGAATATTAATTATCCCGATGGTGTCGGTTCGGCCGTCACAGGGGCCCATGCTTGGTCGGTACGGGAATTGGGCGCAACTGTATTTGGAAGGCGCTAATAGTGCGGTCCTGAGCAGACGACACCGCGAGGCGGGCAGGGCACGCGCGGCCGCCATTGTCAAACATTCACTCCCGGATACAAAATAGAAAAATAGCACCTCTCATCAGTACGGTAGGCAACGTGCATACACTCTCAAAAATGAATGCTTATGAACTATCGCAAAATGTACGCGAAATGAAGATTCTTAGCGGAGTTCCTTAAATGAAAGTACATGATGCTTGTTGCAAACATATGAAGCTTATTCGAAGGATATGAAGCTTGTTCCAAGCATAGCAAAGCTTGGCGCCAGTATGGGTATACTTGAGTCAAGCACAATAATATTCTTAAATCTTGCATAGTCATGCTTGGAACAAGCTTGGCGAAGAATTTGCGGTTTAAGACAAAAATTGCAAGCATATTATGCTTGATTAAGCATTCTTTTTTTGAGAGTGTATAAGGCGAGTGCAGGTAAAAACAATACTAGCCGGTAAAACTACACACTCTCCAAAAAATAGCAATTTCTTAAATTTTGGATCAAATGACCCCTTTTGAGAAAGGTGTGATTTTGTTTTAGTGCCTGCATTTTTTTCCAGCGTGCTTTATTCACATGCACGCACGCTATCTTCCTGGCGGCTGCGCGTGGCTAGCGCCTGCGAACCGATGATTGGCAGCCACGGCGCCGGCAGCCCCGCCCCGGCCAACACAGCAGCACGGCGGGCTGGCCTACCTTCCGGGCGCCACACGCTCGGACCCATTCACAGGACTTCGCCGACCCACCGCAACAAGTGGAAAATGTCATCAGAAACTAGACATTCGAGATTAGCGATCCTGATAGCCGTGCTCAGTGTTGCTTTCTTTCTTCTTCGCGTACTTTTCTTTCGAAAATAAGGCAAGGAGAGATTGGCGCGAGGCAACTCACTCATGTCAGCACCTCCCACCTCCCTGGCGCGACTCGGAGTAAGTTTGAGGAAGTGTTTTAGTGTGTGTGTGTGTGTGTGGTTAGATTAGGGTTAAAATGTTAGCTCAGAGATCAAAGTGATCATGTCGGTGGCCCGAGTGATCCACGGGATCGCCACGCGTCACTCCTGACCGGAAACTGTCAAAAAGCCACACTGTGCTGTTGAGTCATCTTTTGAGATCGGGGACTAATTCCGCAGTTTGTTCGGAAAATTAAAAAAATTGTGGCAGACTCTTGATTTATGCGAGTCGAATAAAGTACGAACGGGTTATTCGAGATCGTGGTGCCACTGGTACAGTGTGCGCGGGTAGCAGCATAATCAGGACATAAGCAAAGCATCACATCCTCACACACGTGCGTACACTGTAAACAACTCTCATGCGTTCAACGGGGTAGCCCCCCCCCTCCCCTTTTCATGGGAAATAAAACTAGGGGTGGAATATACATTTCTGTTCGACATTTTCTGATTACTCTGAAAAAATGTGAGTTCCGAACTGTTCAGTTTTATTTCCAACTAAAAGTAAAATGAAAAACGCGACAGTGTACGCGAAACTGACCGTCCCCTCGTTTGGACACGGAAAGGTCCGTGATTATATTTCACGCAGCGCAGTGCCTGCCCCGGTCCGTCCGTCGCCGCGCCAGCGACAGAAATGCAAAACCCTTTGCGGCCGCCACGTCGGGGGAGTCGTGGCCACACCGCCACTGCCGACACTTCAGCGCATGATCAACGAAACGCAGGAAGGCGCGTTTACTCTTGGTTCTCTCGTCTGTTCCCCTTATTATTTTTACGGCACTCGTTTCGAGCCACACCTTGTAATGAGGAGGTGAGGACAAGGAAGGGGGGGGGGGGGTTCTCAGGTCGCTTCTAAACTCTATTACAGACATTCCACATCCGGCGCAACAACAAAAATTGCTCTTAAATATGCAAGAAGTGCGGAGATGACACCTATCACTCAAAATATTTCCGCATTCTCACGGTTTGGTTATTTCTCCAAGGCTTGATGATGAGCCGGCCGCTATTGCTTTTCGTCTTGGTCTGCATGGGAATCAGGATTTGTGAGCCGAAGAGCTTGCACCGCGAGGTAAGCGCGGGCCTTTTTCGGTTTTGCGACGTCGACTTCATGTGAGAGGTCGTTTAGTGGGCTTAAGCGCCTAAAAACATACATGCGATCCACAATGAAGCAGAAAAGGTTGACGCACTTGCTTGTCTTGCATACTCACAAGGACAGATCGCTTCATTTAAATCTGACCAGCATCCTCCGGGAGTTTGTAAGCCGAAACACTGAGCGTCGGAAAACTTTTGGCCTTGTAATTGTAACACCTAAGTATGGTCTTGTCTGGTTATAAATATAAATGCAAAACATTTTGTTAATAAAACACTTTTTCAATTAAGATTTTTTTTTTGCCTTACATACATTAATTGAAATACCTAGCCAGCCCCAGCTCACACACACCTAAAACAAGTTTTTGTCTTTAAAAAATTGGGGGGGGGGGGGGGGGGGGGGGGGGGGGGGTCGTAAGGGAAAAGGGCCTTTAAAATAAAAAAAACGCGGGCCTTTTTGAAAGTTTGCCCCCCCCAGCTAAAATACTTCCGACGCCGCTGGCTATCCGAATGATTTGCAATCCGTTTGCACCTGCCTTCACAAATGCATCGAATGCAAACGCTTTGCAAACGTTCGCAAACTCCTCACAAATGCCATCCGAATGATTTGCAATCCATTTGCGCCTGCCTTCACAAATACATTGAGTGCAAACGGTTTGCTTCCCAAAGGGGCACGTGTGCCGGCCACTTATTCTTTTTCGAAATATCCTGAACAGTGGACTGAAAAGTGCATAATTTTAAAAATTTGCGTTAAAATGCAACACAAACATTTTCTATGAGCTTCTTCGCCTTTGCGCCTCCCCAAGCTGCAAGGTGATCCTATCTCTACTGAAAATTGCATATCTGTCAAAGTCGCGTGGTTTATTTTCAAAAATATCAAAATTTGGTCAAGCACCCAGAAAACTGTGTTCTTGATCCCGGCAGAATGCAAGAGCATTTGCATTGAACCTAGTATATATGCACTTGGAAGCACATTTTACTAGGTTCAATGCAAATGCTCTTGCATTTTGCCGGGATCAAGAACACAATTTTCTGCGTGTGCGATGCGATGATGGTGACGACCGTATGTTTGCCTTGTTGGAGCCGACATTGCAGGATATACGAATTTGACTCCATTCACGGCGCCTGCGTCAGAAAGGGTCAGTGTGTAAAGGTAACCTTGAGGGCAAAACGGCTGTGCAAAAAAGGACGACTCGTGACATCTTCGACTCGAATATTGATTTGGAATTGAATGAAATTCATCACGATCACTCCGTATGCGTCATTGAAGACGAAGACGTCATTGAGAGGAGACGGCCATCATAGCTGGCGGTACCCGCTATCAATAGGGTTAATAAGGCTGCTGTATGACGGAGGCGATTACGTTACATTTGTTACATGCAGTAAATAAATGATCTGCTTATTTTTCTCCCCTCCTTAAATAACTTCAACACCACGGAGGAAACCATGACGCCTAGTGGAAGAAACAAAGCCAATGACCCGCGCAGCGCCATGGCTGGCAGGGGCAGCCGATGGCAGCGCTCTGCTAGCACGCGGCCATGGCAGGGTTGTGGCATTGTATCGCCGTATCTCCGTTGTTGTGCCGCTTGTCCCGGCGACTCAGGGGAGGGGATGTGACGGAGGTTGGGGAGGCCCTCGGCACCTGTGTCCCTAGGGGTCCCGGGACAAGTCATGCATTATTCGACCTACAGCAGGGCTGCATTGACCTTCCCGTCAATTAGGGTCGTCTCCGTTGCCAGGATGAAACGGAACGGCTGACGGACCGACTCCTGTGCGGCTGTTGCCAAGGATAGGGCGCCTGGAAGGTAGGCGATGCGTTGCGCCGCGGCTGCCTACCCTCAGGGGGGCTACAGAAGCCCGCAGATGATCGCAGATAATCAAAAACAAAT
Source organism: Odontothrips loti (assembly GCA_038380765.1). Classification (NCBI taxonomy): domain Eukaryota; kingdom Metazoa; phylum Arthropoda; class Insecta; order Thysanoptera; family Thripidae; genus Odontothrips; species Odontothrips loti. The sequence continues at coordinate 6,369,207 of CM076258.1, read as the reverse complement.
CCACTGAAAAAAATAATAGATGTGATCGAAGTTTGGGACGATTTCTTGATTACGTATTAGTGAAATGACTAATTTTTAAAACGCCACGACCCTACCAAAACAAAAACAGTTCCATGCATTTTTCGGATCCGTGTCTGCAACACACAAACTGCTCCACGGTCGGTCGATCGCCTCCGGGTGAGAGATGCGGGTTCGACTCCCGCGGGCAATGTGTTGTTTTCAGGTTCTGAAATCAAAAGTCGATCAAACTCATTTGCTAGTCTCACTTTAATTTTGCTCCATCATTTGATCTCAAAATATCACTCCAGAACCCAGTCAAAAAAAAAAAAGAAAAAAGAAAAACACACAGCTGTAAACTGAGTCTCTCGTACTCGTTTACACAAAGAATCCGACGCTTTTGCCTCCAAAACCTTTGATGCTGGTGTGCCAACTCTGGCTGCATCGAGTTTAAACAAACACGCATATCGCCGCCAGGACCATCATAAATGCATAGACGAGGGCCTACTAACACCAGCCTCGCAGCAGCCGGCCAAAACGCACAAACTCTAGCCTCAGCTTAACGCGCCGCCACTTTTTATGCACAAACCAGTGGAGTAATTAGGGTTGATGAAAGGGGAGGGCGATGCTTTACGTGTTGCCTACCTTCAGGGGAAAAGCTTTACAGGTTGCCTACATTCGGGGGCAAAGGTCCCCTTCGGGGACCCAAAGGGGCGGGCGATCGCCCCCATCGCCCCCCCCCCCCTTAAGTACGCGCCTGGCACAAACGCGGGCAAGACCAAACAGGGCCCCTGCGTATGAGGTCTGCTAGGGCTGTGAAAGAACTGTGAAAGCTGCGAACTAGGGTAATGGTAATGCCAGCCCTTAACAGGGCCTGTCAGAAAATCCTTATCAGACGGTGTTCGGCGGACACGTGCAGCACGTGGATGCCCTGACCAGCCCACATTTTATAGTCCCGACCCGTCACAGCAGAATATTGCACTAGTGTCCGTTTGCATGGCACCCGTGTGGCACCCGGTACTATTTTCGTGGAGAGACTATGGGAAAGGGGAGAAGGGGGAGCGGAGCAGGTAGTAGGGTGGGGTGTGGTGGGGGCAACGCCGCCTGCACTGTCGCGCGCCACATTGGTGGAAGTTGAAGGTGGTGCCATTCGACCAGACCCAGACAAACCACGCGTGGCCACGCAGGGCCACGCGGGGCCACGCGGTACCAGCCCAGGCCGTACCGGTTTCTGCGCCCAAACAAACGTGCCTGGCCGGAATGTGGATAGTAGTACTTGGGTGGTTTTATTTTGATTCGCGTGTCGCGCCGGCGCCTCAAAGGCAGCCACGTGTCTGCAGGTGCGTACGAACAGGTGTCCCCACGCGGGGGGGGGGGGGGGGGGGGGGCTTGGCTTGGCCCTGCACTTGCCAGGGACCGTACACATGTTACGTCACACTTCCGTCCCCGGGCATGCCGAACCAAAACCGCCACAATAGTGTGACGTATTTTGTAGACGGCCCCTGAACTGTGGACGTTCACAAACCACGTGCCTTTTTCTTCATATATTTCGTCTAGCATCCAACACACTGTCATTGCGGTACGGGCCGCGGAGTCCCTCTCAAGGCTCTAGGGCTTCCCAGGCCTGGTTGGTTCGTTTCCCACAGGCTGTTCTCGGTCTCTCTCTCTCTCTCTCTCTCTCTCTCTCTCTCTCTCTCTCTCTCTCTCTCTCTCTCTCTCTCTCTCTCTCTCTCTCTCTCTCTCTCTCTCTCTCTCTCTCTCTCTCTCTCTCTCTCTCTCTCTCTCTCTCTCTCTCTCTCTCTCTCTCTCTCTCTCTCTCTCTCTCTCTCTCTCTCTCTCTCTCTCACTCTGTCGCCTGCTTGACTCCCAGGACACGCGCCATGATCAAGGTAATTTTACAACCTAAACTTCTACAATCTCTGTTGTAATGAGAGAATATGACAAAGTGATGTAAAACTACGAAATATTCCCTTCATTTTACGAAGACACTTCCTAGGGCAGATAATTAATTTGTTTGTAAATTTACAAAACAAAATGTGGAATTTCGAACAGACGAAGGCTCGACAAGAACCATGGCATGTGGTTCCGTGGTCTGGCGGTTGCGTACGAGCGGCACGAGCACTCCAGTCCTTAGGACATGGCTTCGATCCCACTTCGCATAAAATCTTGCCCTCCTTCGAAATTAACGAAAAATCTTGTAAAATGATACGGAATTATGTTTTCTCAATCGGTGAAAATTAGATCTTAAATTGTGAAAAATTATGTTTTTAAAACTTACAACAGGTTTGTGCAAGAAAATTTACTCTCTTTTGTTTAACATTTTACGACAAAAATTGTAACGTGCTTCCTCCCCGGACACGTGCCACTGCACGTGCCAGCGCAAACCAGAATCCCAGCCCAGGAGCTGCTGGTATGACAACTAATGACACGCAGTCACCAGGGGGAGGGTGGCATGATCCACACATTACCTGCGAGTCCTGGCCTTGGCGTGCAACTTGCAGGTGCAGCGGAAGATCTTTCTAGACCTTATTATAATCACAGACCAAATATGTGGTGTGTGGTCCGTGCTGAATCTGGGATGACATCTCGAGACTGCGCCGCTTGACAACTAGACCTATAGGCAAGGGCGGATTTAGGCGGGGGGGGGGGAGCAGGCCTTTGCCCTCCCCCCTCGGCGCCCGAAGGGCGCCGGAAATGTAGGCAAGGGAGCGTCCTTAAATTACGTAAGGGCGTTTTGGGGTGTTTTTAACCCCCCCCTCCCCCCATATAAGGCTCTGTAAGATTTCGAGACCCCCCCCCCCTCCTTACGTAAGATTTTGCCAAATTTGCCTAAAATTGAAAAAAAACCGTAAATAAATGAATTTGAGTGTTTTTTTTGTTATTTTTTGCTTACCAGTATAGGAGAAATGTTGGGAGTTAGGTATTTAATGAAGCAGACTGAATTAAAGGTACAACTGGTTTAATTATTTGTACTGTCCAGTCCAAAAATAAAAAATAAATAAAAAAATGTTATAAAATAACAAGTTATGAAAGAGAAACGAAAATTCTTGGCCTTTAAAATTTATAGAGCCTCAGCCCAAGGGCTTCTCAGCCACTCCTGTATAGAAGAGATGTGTTCAATGCTTAGCGCGCGGAGACGCGTTTGGACGGATGCATTTGCGCCCATAATAAATCTTACGTAATGTTTGCCGTTGACCCCCCCCCCCCTCCATGTAAGGGCACATAAGCTTTGCCAGACCCCCCCCCTCCCCCAAAACACCTTACGTAATTTAAGGACGCTCCCCAACCGGTATAACTTTTCCGCCTGTAAGTAGGCAAAAAGAGGGACCCCCCCCCCTCTCAAGCCGCTCCTAGATCCGCCCCTGCTGATAGCACGTGAATGGTATCACTTCATTGACACCTTCTGCAGCCGCAAACTGCATGCCAAGTACGTCATGCGCATTTCAAGCACCAGATAAGCAAAAAAAACAGGAAGAAAAAAAACACAACAACAAGTGAGGCGACGTAGTACTCCACACCTAGAGAAAGGCTTTCTTGTTTCAAGTGTATCATGTTGACGATTCGGGGATTGAACAAAGAGAACGAATTCTACGCCTAATTCGGGCGCGGTGGTGCGCCTTGGTGTCAGCGCTGAGTCCACGCCCAATAGCCAATTTGTCTCGGTGACCGCCTCTGCCGAAAACACGATGTCTGCAAACAAGTTCTCTTGAGGATGCAAACAGTTCGGTCGGTGTGATCTACAGGATTCGTACCTTACAACACCACCATGGACTGCTAGAATGGCGACGACGCCGAGAGCGCGGATGGCGCCTGCCAATGAAAGGGTAGGCCAGCCCGCACGACACGCGTGCATACACTAGTCGTGGCTGCCTACCCAGCAGGCGCCATCTGTACCACCGCCCAGATTCGGTTTGCCCTTGCGAAAATATCGTGGATGCACCCCCCCCCCCCCTTCCGCCCCAAGGATACTGAATTTCTAAAGCGACACATGTTCGGGCCTGTATCCTTGCCGTACAAAAAACAAGATGGTAGAGCAAGTCGTCGGCTTCACCACTTCTATTTCTATCCTGCAATGACGGTCCGTGACGTCAGGGTGCCAACCGAATATCGTGGGCGGACCATTCTAATCACTTCTATTATGCCTCTAATTGGCCGGGGCGAGGGGGGCAGCCTGCCGCTTTCATCACATAATGACCTGACGCATCCCTTTCGGATCTTCGGTGACGACAATCACGCCATGTGTGTGTGTGTGTGTGTGTGTGTGAGAGATGTGCGCCGATAACAGAAAAAATGAAAACAGCGCGACGCAAGAGGGGAAGAACTAGACCGGCGCTAATTTAATATCCCTCTCTCATTTTCGTGCTCTCCACCCCCACCCCGTGCCCCTTCCCGGCCCCCCACCCCACCCCGTGCCCCTTCCAGGCCCCCCACCCCACCCCGTGCCCCTTCCCGGCCCCCCACCCCACCCCGTCCCCGGGGACGGTTGGCTTCCGAACACGCCGCCCTCTCCAGCGCTGTCTTCGCTCCCTCAGCCTTGAGCGAGGGTGGGGGCGGGAGCGGGGGGTGGGTTGCTGAAGACCGGTCCTGAAGACAAAGATGAGAGAACTTGTCTGTCCTCCCCGACGGCGTGTCTTCGGTGTGCTTCACATTTTTTGCGTTCTGACCGATTCCATACGTCAGTACTCGCCGTCTCTGTCGCACGCACCAACGCCGCGGCGGGTGCGAGCGAGACAAGGCGATGTGGTATGACTCCTCCGCGGACCTGACCTGCCGCCGGGCTGGGCCGGGCTGGGCCGGGCCCGCACACCCACGTATCTGGGCGGGCCGCCGCGGCCGGTCATTGGCGCACGCATCGGTGTGTTTCGGCGGTCGCGGAGACTCCCGGTCTCTGACGCACCGATCGCACCACACGACGTGGACGTGGCGGGGGCCGGCGGGCCGACGCGGTGCTCCTACTCCTACCGCCACCGCCGCAGCACGCCGCCGTAAGGCCGCCGCCACGCCGCATCTTCCGATTCTACGTCACGCCGGCCGCGCCGCGCCGTGCCCCTGCCTCCGCCCCTGCCCCCGCCCCTGCCCCCGCCCCTGCCCCCCTCCTCCGTGCACTACGGCGCAGTGTGCTCCGCGTTTTCGCAGGCCCGTGCCCGGCGTACGGCGGCCCGCCCCGCCGGGCCGGAGGGCCGCGCCGCGGGCGCCGACGGGGACGTGCGACACCTTCCTCTTTTTCCTTTTCAATGTCTCGCCAGCCCACGGGCGCTCCACACCAATCGCCGCCCGCACCTCGGCACGCGCCCCCAGCTCCGCCCCCGCCCCCGCCCCCGCGCACCCTCCCCGCCCCCCGGCTCCGCCCCCCTAGGTGATATATACCCCGTGCCTCCTCGGCGGGCTATCACTGGAGGCGCCACTCTCCGCCGCTACACTTCATAACACTCGTCCTCGTCGCCACCGGCAGACGACACCAACGACGACGACGACCTAGCAGACGACAGCGACGCCAGCGCTACCTACCGGCCCGGCCCGGCGGCGGGGGTTGTTGATCGAGTCTCCTCTCTCGCTCGCTCTACCGGCGCGGTACGCGCGGGCGCCCAGTCGGTCAGTCGTCCCGCCTCCAGCAGACGAGACGACGGCCAGCCGCACGAGCTGCATGTGCGTGTGTGTGTGTGTGTGCGCGCTGTGACAATCGCCGACAACGTCTCCGTCGACGAGGTCCCCTAGTGCCGCGCCGCCAACGCGAGTGTCTGAACGTGTGCGACTAGTGACAGTGACAGTGCGTGTGCCGTGAGTCTCTGCGCCCGGCCGTGCCCCCAGGCCGTGCCGCCGGACCGTACCGGACTCGATTTGACAGCACGGCCAGGAGAACCCCCCACGAACGAAGGGGCGGCGTCGGCGATTTTCTCGACGCCGAATAAGAAACCGCCACCCTGGTCACAGCAAGCGGACACCTCCGGACAGCACTCTGCACCGTCGGCAGTCTCCGTCGGCGGACTCAGTCTCGTGTGGTGCTCGCCACGGGACGGGACGCGGTAGCCGGGTAGCCAGCGGCTGCGACAGCGGCACCCCCGTCTTTCCAACGCCGACGTCCCTGCGGACGACAAGTGAGTAGAGGAGAGCGAGTGCTGGTGCTGGGGTCAGAGCAGCGCAGCGGCGAGGACGGTCTTTCACCTTTGTGCGTGTGAGAGAGACAGAGCGTGAGGATTTGTTGTTGACGTATGCCGCGGCGCGCGCTTCCAGCGTCATTACGATATTTCATACCTGGAGCGGGGCGGGCGCGTCAGTTAGGTGTGGCCCGCCTCCACCTCCGCCTGCTCATATTGACATCTCTCCATCGAGCGGTGACGAGCCGTGCACTGCTTGCGCTGGTATTTAGCGCAGCGGCACGTCCACAAAACCACGTCTCTCATTCCGACCCAAATGGCGCGTGACGTCTGCTTGGGTGGACTTCTGTGGCACCCGTGGGTCAAGCCAATGCGTTTGTAAACGTCTTTTCAAATTTGATCGCTATATCCGGCCGATGTGTGTTGGGAGTGGACCAATGGGAGGCAGGGGGGCGTGGTCCTGTGATGGTCTCTATGTGGGAGGAGGAGGGGAGGGGAAGGGGGATGGGGGGTGGATTGGAAGTATGTGTTGCCGCACTTATTGTGTCTCCATGAGCAAGTGGACGTTATGCGGGTAGCCTGAATGGTGGACCGTAATACAGTTTATCAAAGTTGACAAGTCGTGTTTATTTTAGCACTTGTCCGGTCCGAAGAAAGTTGGCCTCGTTATCGTCCGGGGAAGTGATTCAGGAGCGGAGATAGTGGCCCTGTGTATCACCGCTGTGATAACCGTGCGCACACCGGTGGCCAGGTAACTCCGCTCGGGTCCGCCGTGCACCTTGGCGACGATCGCCATGCGATATCGAGACCTTATCAGAGTAGTTTTCGACGAAACTCGAAGAGTCCGGTAGGAGCTCGAGGGGAGGTCCTGGGCTTCCCGCTGACTTTCGAACTTGCCAAACCTCGGCCTTGCTTCCGGCGTTCAAATCTCCGAAACCATCCCCTCCCCCTTTCCCTGAATGTTTAGGGTCGGATGGTCGGCCAGGGAATACCATTTTCAAAGAGAGTGCCTATACAAGTGTAAAGTTAGCGATGTGGGGATTCCATAGTGCTATTAGAGGAATGAACTAATTTTATAAATTGTTTAACTGAATTTTCTTTATTACGGTTTTGAAGGGCCTGAATTCATAAAACTCAAAACTTTAGAAAAAGTTTCCCAGCTCAAAAAAACAAATGTTGAGAAATCACAAAATTTTGTCTCGGAGATAAAATATTTCGTTATTTCATGAACTGAGGAAACTGTGTGAAAACAGTTTCCCGATTATCATTTTTTAATTCCCAAATTCGAAGTTTAAGTTTTGTGGCTCTTATAAACTGTGTTAAAGAACAAATTCAGCTAAAAATAATTATGAAATTCATTCGTTCCTGCGATAGTACTATGCAGTCTCAAAGTATGAGCCACATTGCTAATTTACACTTGTAGGCACCCCCTTGCTAGGGGTTGTCCATAAACTAGTGTCAGTCGATACACTCTGCGCTCGGCTCGGGTGTTGCTTGATTCTTTTTAAACAGCCCCTGGCACGGCCTGTTGCAGCACCCTCGCCATGAACACGACCGTGTCAACGGCGCTGAGCAGCCTGGAGGAGGGCGACTGGGAGGGCAAGACGTCGTACGACGGCAGCATGGAGCTGATGCTGGCCGAGCAGGACTCGGACGAGCAGGACCAGCGCTCCATCACCAAGATGATCCCGCTGCAGGGCAAGCAGGGCAAGCGCCAGGACTCGCTGCCCTTCGTCAAGCAGTGGAGCTACTCCATGCACCGCATGCCCACGACGCGGGAGGCCTCACGCCTCACCCTCAAGGCCAAGAACAAGATCAAGGAGGACCTGCACCTCCGCGGATACCGCGCCCTGGACTGCAAGCGCAAGTGTGGTAAGTGCTCAACCTCCTCTGTGTGACTTCCGTGTTGTCTTCGTTCAGTTTTCCATATTTTTCGGAAAAGTGTTCGGAGTATCTATGATTAGTTTAAGAACTTCACCCTCCGGAAAAAATATGTATGAAGAATTCGTAAATGTTTTTGACAGAGTAGCGCCCCCCGCAGTGTACGGTCGCGACGGCTCTGATTTTTAACTTTTTACGCGCGTCGTCTGATCGGTGAGGCGGGGAGCCGACGGTCTGAATGGCTGTTACCGGCGGCGCCGCACAGTCTGGGCGCCCCGCCGCTCTGTAGAATTTAAATTTTAAAACTGGCCTTCGTAAGAAATGAGCAATTTTTGGAAGGGGGAAGAAAAGGAATGGTGTAGAAATGTCTGAAGATGGACGTTGGTGCGGATCCCTGCTCCTCTCCTCAGTGCTGCGGGGGCAGATGCCTCGCTGGCACGTCGGGCGGACGCCGAGCAGCGAGGGTTTCCTCACTCGTGGTGCAAGCGTGCCATGATTTAAAATCAAAATTTGATTTTTTTCCTGATTTTTGGTTCTGATTTTCCTTAGTTTTCTCGAACTTTTCATATTATTGCTTAGATTTTCTTACCTTTTTCTTATTTTATTCTGACTTTTTCTGATTTTTATCTGACTTTTTTGTAGGGTGCACATTGATTTTTTTTTGAGTGAGGGACCCCTTGGCGAGTAGTCTTTGCACGAGATTTTCCGCGACGGGTCGATAGACTATGGCGCTCATTGGGTATGCTTTCACCGGGTCCGATAATGCAGCCTTGACGGGCCGAGTAGGAACACAAGACGGGCTGGGGTGTTCGGTCCCGTACCCGACCTGTGTCGGCGAAGGATGGACGCGACGCGACCCCGGCAAAGGAGATGCCGGGTGGAAACTAACGCGGCTTTCAGCAGCTGTTTCCAGTGCTGGGAAACTCTCGGTGGTGGGGGAGAGGAGGTGGGGAAGCCAAAACTGGAGGATAAAACAAATGAATTCCTGCCAAGGAACTTCGATATAAACAACTTTCAAAAGCCAGCATTATAAAAATTAAAAGCAGCAGTTGTAATATAGAATAGATACATCGGAATTTTCTAAAGTAATACCTGATCCTCCAGTTTGCGTTTTTAGTGAATCGATAAAACCGGAGGAGTTTCCAAGCACTGGCCGTTTCGCTGGATTTCCTTACCGACCACGTGGGCAGTATGGCCTATCGCTTTGCGCTATTGCTTCCGCAACTTTCTTTCCTCGCTTTCTGTTACATAGACAGTTTTTGATTGCCTCGCCCTCTGGTTTGATTCCCGCGTTCGGATTATTCCCTTATCTCATTACTATCACTGTGGGGAAATGCGCGCGGGCGGTATGTCCGCGGCAGTACCCCGCGCGCGCTTTCGTCCGGCGGGCGCTGCGAGAGTCGCGGGTTCAAATACCGACTCGGTTCTGGCTTTCCCATACCTTTGACCGCGACACTTCTCGCCCTGGCGTTGAAGGTACCCGGCAGCGACGGACTCGAAAGTGCCGTTTAAAAACGACGAGGAGGCGGCGGCGGCGGCGAGTTTGAATAAACCGCGCGCGCGAAATAAAGCGATAAATCGATAAATCGACTGTTTAGATGTTGCGATTCACTCTCGCGTGTTCTTAGCCGTGTGTGTGTGTGTACGGTGTGGGACACCGCCAGGCTGACCCCTCCCCTCCCACTCCCGGTGGCACCACCTCTGACAAACAGCAATTTGTTTGGGCTGCGCGCCCATTCGCACGATTCGCACCGGGCCGTGTGTGCGTCTGACGCATTCGGGTGCCCGCAATTACGGTTTACAATGCGAGCCGCGTTATTGAAAGATGAATGTCTTCTCCCTCGCTTATGCTGCTGCTGCTGCTGCTGCTGCTGCTGCTGCTGCTGCTGCTGCTGCTGCTGCTGCCTGCTGCTGTATTAATTAATTAATGCACGTGCGTCGCCGTGGCTGCTGTTGTTGTTTCCGCGTGTGCCGCGGGTGACTGGATTGCCGCGCTAAGCAGACTGCAGACGACGCTCTCTGTCCTTGCGTCGCGTCCGTAACGCTTCGCGGCCTTATTGGCAGTGCTCTCAGCGGCCGGGATTATTCGCAGTTAGCACCTGCCCGCCCGCTGCCTTGGTCTTCCCTGTTGACAGAAGCTGTACGATCCGAGGCAGACAAGAGGCCAGGCCAGTTAGTGCATGTGACCGGGCGTCTGGCTTCTGCATGCACTCTGTGGTGACCCCTCGCGAGGTCATACTGACGACTGTTCCATTGATTTTGTCAATTCTTGAAGTTGATGAACGAATACCGGCCACTCTTTCGAAAGAATTCGCCATTTAAAGAATAATCTCGCGTTCTGTGGGGTCGATCGGGTTGGGTTTCGGGGCGTGGCCGACACACCGCCCGCCTCCGAGTATCCAAAGAAGAGGTTTCAATTAAGCGATGACCCTTGCGACTGAAAGCGAGTTATCAAAATGAGTCTTTTTTGGTTCTTTTTTTTTCAAATTTATTTTGCCGTGTCGATTTGGCGGTGGGCAAGGCAGCCGTTTGTGGTAGGACGTGTGCTTTCGGTCACGTAGGTTTAATGTCTGCCCGCGGATTTTACCTGGAGCTGCCCTGTCGCTGCCGGGTTTCCGCGTAGCTCTCTTCGCGGTGTGAACTTGGTGGGCTCTCGCCTTGCACTCTGCCGAGCCGAGTTGTCCCTTCGGAGCGTGGAGCGGGCGCGCGGGGGTTGGGTTCGCGACCCGTCTGCCGCAGATTACAGAACGGCAGAGAAAGAGGAATAAAAATACTGAAAACGCCCCGAGCGCGTCGTGCAGACTGCTTGAAACATCAGTTGGACGGCCTCTGAAGAGTTTCCTGTCGAAGGTTAATTTCTATGATAGCCGCGGCGCACGCGTTGGCGACATCTAAATGGCGAAGCCCGCGCCCGCGCCGCGCCCCGCTACCCCCCCCCCCCCCCCCGCGCTGTCCCCGCCGCCACCGCGTATACCCCGCGCTCTTGGTGGCGGGGCTATCTCGTAAGTAATTTGATTAAAATATTGGGTTATTGTTTTTAGGCGGCGCGTCTCCGTTACGGCCCATCGAGGTTCTCGATACGGTCCCCGCGGGGGGTGCCGGGTGCGCCCTAGGGCCGGCGGCCGGCGGCTCGGTTGCTAACCAGCCCCGGGATGCTGTCTGCCAGTCTGGGAGGCGTCTGGGCGCGCTGAGAATTATGGAGGCGTTATGAGCATCGCCTAATTTCGGGTGATGAGGGACTTGATGAGGTTGTTTTGAAATCTTGACTACACGTTCAAGACTGAGGACCTGACAGTTGGACTCGGCTTGGCGCCAGGACTCCAAAACTGGGGTCACATGACCTTTTCTGGGAGAGAATGCGGAAGATAGGAATGGGGGCGGCCACGACTGCCACCGACTTCTCAATTTCCCATCTGAAACGACAACGTAACCCCATTTTTTGGGGTGCTGGCGCCAAGCTGAGTTCAACTCGGGCCTCAAATCTTGAATGTAATGCCAAAGTTTACATAACAGCCCCCTTTCAAGTCTAACTCCCAAAATTGTGGCGATGAAGATGACTTTTCCTTTCTCAATGCGGTGGGGTGGCGCCTGCTGGGTAGGCAGTCTCGTCGTCGGCGCGCACGCGTGTCGTGCGGGCTGGCCTACCCTGGCTCTCGCAGGCGTCGTGCTCGGCACACCTTTATGTCGTGTTATGTCTGACTCGGGTGACGCGCGCCGCCGTCTCGCCGCCCTGGTTTGCATTAATGGGATGATGCGTTGCTAATCAGTGGCGGACGCGTTCGCTGGCACTCTGCACTTGAGTTAGAGCCGGCCGCAGCGGGGGAGTCTTGAGACGCGCAGGTGAGGAAAGTCGGAACGCACGCGATTAGGGTGGATAAGCAAACGGTGAAAGTGGGACAAGAGAGAAGTCGTAAACGTTTGAGCGCGATAGAATTTTTTTTTAATCAAAGTAAATGGGCGTGTTTGGGTGCTGTGCTGTGGGTGCGAATGTGACCATAACACCCTTCGATGACATAAAAGTCGTCACCTGATGATCGAATGACAGCTCGTAAAAGATGAAGAGAGTGGGTCACGTGGCCGATGTCTTTTGGTTTCGCTGTCCTTGAGCTGCCCATAAACGAACGCTCCCCGCGAGGGAGTGGCTCGGCCGCCTCGCGGGTACCGAAAATAAATGACTTCGCACTTCGGATAGTTTTCTTGTTCATTTATATGCGTTGCGTTTATTTCTATACGACGCTGTCGCCGGGCTATCGCGAATAGCTCTCGACCATACTCTATTTCATCGGGTGAAAAGTACAAGGGTCTTGAAACGTATTTGCGTTTCTTTTTTTGTTTTGTTTTTTAAATTCTGTCAGCCCGTCTCTTTGGCTAATCTGACTGAAGTCGATTTCCTCCAACTAATAAAGCGACTTTACTAGGAAACTGAAGTGCGAAAAACAAACTGTTTTGTTTTTATCTCTCGAAGCTCGACTGGGAATCAAAGAAACCGCTACGTGGCTGCGAAGGGTACAGCCCAGCCCCGCGGTGGCTGTCTCCCGACCAACCTGCCATTTGCGGAAAATAAAAACGAGAAATCGGCCCTCATTTTGATAACGTGTTTTGTCCACCCGTGTCCCCACGAGGGTCATCAAATAATTGAAACCTTTTTTCCGTCCCCGCGCGGCCGGGGCGGGCACAACCAGATTTCCCAAACTGCAAATCCGACGCAGCGCAGTAGTTTTGCCGATGTTTCGGCCGCTTCCCAAACGATCAATCAAACGTGGTCTCGGCCAAGCCGCCTAAAACGCAGCTAGGCGACACCTCGGAGACGATGATTTTATCAGTCATGTCTCGTGATGAGGTATTTAGCGCCTGGCGGTTCGCGGCCCGGTGGCGTGACCCAAGAACTCGCGCGTCAACGCACCTGTATAATAAAACAAATCTTGCTTTAGCGGTTTGTTTTTGCTGTTTCTTTTTTTCCCCCTTCCGCCCGCGTTCACAAACCGGGTACGTTGGCATATAGGCGTGGGCGCCGGCGGTGCGGGTGCGGGCCGCGAGAAGAAACGCCAGAGGTAGTTGAAGCCAGGCCGCGACTGTGCACGGGTGACCTCCCAGGCGCCCCCCCCCCCCCTTGGGTGCCGTCCGCCGGGGAGGTAGGCAGCGCGCCAGCTTGGGTGCACGGGTGCGGCCTACCTCCCAGGCGCCCTGCCCCCGCCCTCTTGGGTGCACGGGTGCGGCCTACCTCCCAGGCGCCCTGCCCCCGCCCTCTCTCCCTCTCTCTGGCTGCGCTTTTCCTGCGCCCCCTTGCTGATACAGCTGCCGGCCTTGCGTAGACGTCGCCGTTGCCTCGGTCTCTTCATGTCGACTAATTGGGGCCTCTTGACACCCGGTGGCCGCCAAACTGACATGAAAGGTCTGATTTGGTGTTGCGTCGCACGCCGCCCCGCAGCGCTGGCTGTGGCCGTCATGGGTCCTGTGGCGCACGAGCCCTGCACAGCGCACACCACTCCTGAGGTGGAGAGTAGAGTCCGTACAGTCGGCTCGGACTAATCTGTTTGAATCAGACCGCGTCATCGTCAGCGCCGCGAAAATTCCCCTCCGGGACCAATACGTGGTCGTGGTCGCCCTTCTCGGTCTAATTGGCGAGACGACAACAAAATCGGCGCGCGGGGCGTGGCAGGGCGCGATGATTTGAAACGATATTGGCGATATGCTGGCGTTGTCCTAGGCCCGCCCCGCTGCGCCCCGCGAGTTGTCTTTTTCTGGCAAGTGGGTAAACACGCGGATAAGAGCTGCGATCGCCCTTTTTTTTTTGCGCGCGCGCCGCGTTTTTTTAAAAATTGGGTGGGTTCCGCAGCCTCGCGGCACTACTCACATTGCTGTCTTACCCCGGTTCCACCTCTCCTCCCCTCCCCCGGAGAGCCACCCACCCCCTTTTCGTAGCCCTTTGCAACCTGCACTTTTGCCAACCCCTGTCGCCGCACTCTTATAGCCCCTTCTCCTGTTCGCACCTTGCCACCCCCTCCCCACCCCTCTCCCCCCGCTCTCATTTCGCAAGGTTGTCGACGGCGGGGTTTGAATGGTGGTCTCCCGGGGGCTTATGCTTATCTGGGCTGAGGATGACCCCCAGCCCAGCCCAGCCCGGCGCGGAGGGGACCGCTGCCTTTGGGCCCCCGATGAAAACTCTTCGACATTTGAGTGAGAGGAGAGGGAGCGAGAGAGAGAGCGTAAAGAAAGTAAAATAAAAATGTGGTGCGATATCACATGAGCATCCGATGCAAGGCTCTCGCACACCGAGGGACTTCATTCGGCGGTCAGCTGTCTTAGAGGCGAGGCCGGACGCGAGCGGGTCGGACGGGTCGGGCTGGGTTGTATAGGGGCGCTGTGCTTCGTGTCGCGTCGTCTGCTGCCGCGTCGTCTGCAGCCGTGTCTTCTGCTAGCGTCGTCTGCTAAGGATAACAAACCACCCCAATGGAGGCGTGGCCCGAGAAGCGTCACTCGTCGATGAAACGGCCCCTGCGGCCCCACCACACCCACAGCATGGTCTTCGTCACCAAGGGTGAGGAGCGGTGTAGTGTGAGAAAATGGTTGGCTAGCTTCTTAAGGGTTTTGGAAGTTCTGAAAAGAAAGTCTCATTTGTATGTCTTGAAAGCAGAACTTATATCTTGTTGCGTTTTTAGTAACTTTGTGAACATCATAAGGGGGAGCCGATCCGAGCCGAGCAGAGGCCTTTGGCCAAGGGAGCGAAGGCGAGCCCACCTCATCTATAATTTAGCTTTTTTAAGCTTTCATGTTAGTCTGCTAAAAATTGAGTACTCCGGAGAAGTCCGAAACGGAACTAAGAAGTCGTAACGAAGAAGAGCTGAGAAAGTATGAGAATCGCGTGTTTATCACCGAAAATGCGGGGTTCCGAACACGCGATTTCTATTACTTCCCCATGCGTTCTTCTAAGTCCTCTTACTACGTCATTTCATGCTAAAGACGGGGACGAGATTAAATCTAATAGTTGTCCTCGGCTGTCAACTTGTTGCGACAACATGTAACATGTGCGTGTTTGATTCGTCCCAGAAAAAAAATGGACACCGCACTCCTCCCAAAAAATACTGAAACTTTCAAGCGGATTTAAAAAGCGCACTTATTGCTATTCGTATCATCGCGGTTTGCGGGGCTCTTTCGAGATGGAGTTTGCCTCCGTGTTTTGTGTTGGCTCGGGGCTATCTGGTTCAGGGAGAGGATGGTGTTTATGGACACGCCATGGACGGGGCGTAAACACCTCATGGGGAATCCCTCCCCACTCTTCCTTTTCCCATAGGGTACTCCGCTGAACCCTAGAATGGAAATGGGAAGACTATATCGTTTGGACCCGGCGGGCTGGCGGGCGACTCTTCGGTCTGCCCGTGCGTTGAGACCCCCCGTCCGCACCTGCACTCCGCCACGCGTCCAGCTTCCCGCTTCTTCTGTCTAACATTATGTAGTTCAAAAATAATCGTGAAAACCTAGAAAGAAAAAAACTATCGTAAAATTCCACTGCTGGTCTGCTCACCTGAATGTGTGTGTGTGTGTGTGTTTCGTTGAACACATGACAGATGCTGTTGGTGACATTTCTGCGGGGGCAGCAGCGCGCGCTAATTGCACTAATTGATCGGAAATTGATAGCCGCTTTTCGGGAGGTCGTGGCGTGGCCTGTCTGGGCGCGACCGGACGCCTCACTCTTGTTATCAAGGGCAAGGCATGTGTCGAACCCGCTTCCCTTCGATAAAGCAGAGAGATTCGTGGTTCCCCACTGAACGTTAACGTCTGGAATCGGAAAAGAAACGGGGCTGGGGGGGGGGGGGGCATTACGTCATCTGCATGTGATGGTGCATAGTGCATCCCAAAGATTAACAGGGGGTGGGGGACTAGTTTCAAGTTGATATTCGAAACCGACGCGGTGCACTTGTTTGTGAACATCTGGCGTGACGCGAGAGTCGCGCGAGTTCAAGTACGCGTTTTTGTTCCGCGCGTTTTTTGTTATTTTTCAGAATTCATGAATGGACGCGGTTTATCTGTCGCGGTTCGATTCTATCGATATCTCGCGTTGTTGCACTTGATCCCCCCCCCTCCCCCGCCGATGACGCGCGGCTTGTCTGCTGCATTTTGCCGAAATCTCTCGATCGCCGGGAATCGAACCGTGGCGGCCGCATGTTTGTGGCCGTCTCAGGCTGTCATGTTGATGTTTACCCCCCATCAGCGCATCATTTGCAACCGTCTGAAGGAAGCGTCAATTACGAGTCGGTGACGCGACGCTTTCACCTGATAATGGATTTCGATTCGTCGCCGGCATATTATCGGCGCGTAATCTTGTAATTCTTGCGTAACGGAACGACGGTCTGTTCGCATATTACGTGACGCTTCTCGGTAGCTGCAGCGGTGTGTCTTTCCTGCGAGCATCAATTTTTCATCACACTTTTCCTGGTACTTATCAGGTTTGGTGGCACCCCTACCCTCAAGAGGGGTGGTCTGTCACAGACTGTCAAAGCGTTCAGACCCCCCGACGGCCGGTGTGCTCGCGTGTCAGATTTTTTCGCCGCATGTGCAAACTTGACTCAAATGGAACGGAATATACGTCGTTGTGGTGGCGGCGCGCGGAAACTCTGACGAGGGGGGGGGGGGGGGAGGGGGTGTTGAGGCGCGCTGCCATTGGCTGGCGGCCCGGGGTCGCGGCCAATAGGCGGCCGTGAACGAGCGTGGCGCGATGCTGATGCTGCACTGCATGTGGCTGGGCTTGCCCGCGGGGTGCGTCGTATTCAAAGAGAGACGCCATAGGATATCCCATGCGCCCGAGGTGCCCGCTGCCCAGACTTTTGCCCACGTTCACGTTCGAAGTCGTAACGATAGCGATTGTGAGAAATCGCGTCGTTTTCACCGAAAAGCGACCTCGTTTTCTCGTGCCTCCCCAGGCACGGACTGGGGAGTCGAGGGCCCACCTGGGAAAAGGACCAAAAGGGCCCGTGGTTGCCTATCTTTCAGGGGTCCCGGCCCCGTTTTATGCATTATTCTTGCCAATGTAGCGTTTCTTGTGCGTTGCAGCAGCTTCTCGGACCTTCTGAAAGCCAGGGTTCTAGCGGTGCGTCAAAAGGGCCCGGATTGATACCTTTTCCTCAGGGCCCGCCTGGGTTTTCCCAGGTAACCCAGGCGGGCCAGTCCGTGCCTGTGCCTCCCTTGCGTTCTTATTCGTGTCGACTTGTTGCTTCCGTTTCGTCCGGCGTACTCGATTACGTGGCTGTTATGTGGACGGCTACTTGTCGCCGGTGAGCGGTGGGAGCAGCCGGTGCGTGGCAGTGCAGCGTCAGGCGTGCCGTGCCGTGCCGTGCCGTGCCGTGCCGTGCCGTGCCGTGCCGTGCCGTGCCGTGCCGTGCCGTGCCGTGCCGTGCCGTGCCGTGCCGTGCCGTGCCGTGCCGTGCCGTGCCGGGGCTGACGTCCGCTCGCACAGGACCGGCGCGGCTGGTGCCGGCGGTGCTGGACACCACAATGCCGAGCTGACGCATGACTCGCAGGAAATGGCATACGATCCCCGGTGGCGCGTTCTTCTGCTCCCGGCTCGGGCCTCTGATTGGCTGTCGGTGCGGCCACGTGACCCCCTCACGCCATGCGTCCTGGCGCGAGGGGGTGTCCACTTTCCAAATATGTGACCCGACTACTCCCTATAGGCGCCCGTAGTGGACTCTCCCCTCCACCTCCACCGCACCAGCCCCCCCAAGCCAGATCGGCTACCTCACCCCCCAACCCCCACCCCCGCGAGGGGTATGTACAAAATATGAGTACAATTTTGTCATAAGTATCAAAATAAATTGACGCGTGCCGGTCCGAAATGAGAAAAAGTAGTTAGCACATCCACAATGCAATGTGAGGCGAAAATAACTAAGTGTAAATCTCTAAAATAGGGTTATGGGATGGACACGACGTCTGCTTCTAGCCTCGCGCAGGGTGCGGGACGATTGACGCAGTCTCAACGCCAGCTCCAGCATTCAAAATCCCGGTGGCGCGAGGTAGACATACCCCTCGCGGGGGGGTGAGACACTCTATGAGGAAGGGTGGGGAATGTGGTGGGGAGAGTTCACTACGGGCGCCTATTACGGGCTATTACACTATTACTGAACAGTTATTACGTCCCAAAATATCAGTTTTGGGGACGATTTTGCGCCACATTCGCCCAAATTCTATTACTATTACGCGTAATGGCACGTCTGGTTGACATACACGAGTGGCTACCCCCTCGTCCTGGCGGCACTGCTGCTGCTTCGTCCAGCCGGCGGCGGCCTCTGCACAGGTGACTTCGGTCTCCTTTCCTCCGCACTGCACTGCACTTATCTCCCGCCTCTTTCTCTCTCGCTCTCACGGGGACAGTGCCGTGCCGTGCCCCCCGCCGTGGGTCACCGAGGGCCACCAAGAGAGCGTTGATCCTGCCGCATCGGGCCGCCGCTGACGATGCGCTGGCCGTGACGTCAGAGGCCATCCTCCAGACCACGCGATCTCGGTGTTCCCGGAGGAGGGGAGGAGAGGGGAGGGACGGCGGAGCCGATGACATGTGGAGCGGAGGGGACGCAGCGTGTCGGTGGATGCTGCCGCGTCTTGGCTGAATGAACGGCTAGGTATAAATGAATGTCCGCATGAATGACAAAACTGGGCGGGTGCAGAGTGCAGGAACGACTCTGGGGCGAGTGACTGTGGGCCGAGTGACTGTGGGCCGAGTGACTGTGGGCCGACTGTGGGCCGAGTGACTGTGGGCCGAGTGACTGTGGGCCGAGTGACTGTGGGCCGAGTGACTGTGGGCCGAGTGACTGTGGGCCGAGTGACTGTGGGCCGAGTGACTGTGGGCCGAGTGACTGTGGGCCGAGTGGTCGAATTCCGGTCTGCGGTCGGGGATGACCCGGAAGTGGGTCATCGGGTTGGCGGTCTAGACGAGCGGACGACATCTTGTCGATATCAATCACGGCGCAGCCTCGCTAGGCCCGCAGGGCTGGGCAGGGCGGGGCGGCGGGGCGTGGCCCTTGCGGTGCAGTGCACTGGGCGTGCAGCGACAGGGCTCCCGCCGGCCGTGATAAGGCGCGGCCACCTATCTGGTCGCCTCCTGGGCTAAAAATGGCGATGCGACGCGCGGTCCCGGGCTCGAATACCCACTCTTCACGCGGCTCTCGAATGCGCGTCCAACCGTCTTGTGTGCGTCTGAGTCAGTCTAGGCACTCGAAGTACACGGCAGCGCGGGTGGCCTCTTGAGGCTGCGCCCGGCCCGGCTGACGTCTGTTCGCGTGCCCGGCCCGGGACAGTTAGTATTTTTAGAGCAAAAAGTTTTGGCGGTGTGTAGCTCAAGACTTGGACGTCTGGTGCCGATTATTAATACTAATCGCTGGTGCCTCTTGTCGCTGTATGCTCTCTGATAAGATGGCGGCGGGGTGGGGCGGGGCAGGGCGGGGCAGACAGAGAAGGGGGTGGGGGGAGCTTCCTCCAAATACGTAACATTGGCAACGACCTGCATCGCCGGCAGGGCAGGGCGGGCGAGGCGCCTCTGTAATACTGTATGTGTGTGCGTGTGTGTGTTTGTTGTGTCTTGGGTGTGGTTGTTATCGGATGGCACATGATTGGGGCCGTTTTCGCGCGGGGTCGTGGGTGGAGGTGGGGCACTCCACGTCCACGGTGCCCTCACTCACTCACTCGGCGCCAACGTGACCGTCCCGGGCCCGCCGTCGGCCTGGGCCGGCCGTCGACGGGGAGGTCCCCGTACGGGTCGCAAACCTTGCCGGGGTGTGACGCGGTGCCTCAGTGGGTCGTCGCCAGGTAGCCGACCGCCCCGCCCCGTCGGCTCCGCTTCTCTCGGGTTCGACACCCGTTTTCAAAATGTGGAAAAGCTAGAGCTAGTCTGACGTTGGCGCTACGTGAACTGCTGGCCCAATTAGCGTACAAAGGCAGGGGCCCACAGGGACCCACAGGGACGGGCGCCTATCCTTGTTCGCAAGGACCGGGCCCGGAGAACAGCACGAAACCCTTCATTGGTTTGCATAAACGCCGACGTTGCGCCGCGGGGTTTGACGCATGTCGGGTTTTCCGCGCGGCACTGTCGATTTTTGCTGGCAAATTTTTCAGTCGATTTAGCAGCATTTTCCATGCATAGCACGGGATAGTATTTTTTTTTTTAAGAAAAAGCTGAAAATAATTGAAATTTGACCATTGCGTTGGTCCAATCGAGGAAAAATGATGACACGAAGTGAGGAGCCGTCCACATATTACGTCATCACTTGGGAGGGGACGGGGGTCGACCGCCGTGATGACGATAAATGACGTGGGGGAAGGGGGGAGGCGTACAATGTTGACGTCATATTCTGAAACACGAACTATCCCGTAATAAAAACGGTACGCGCGTCTTCTTTTTGTATGCGCGCCTTTGGATCGAGACTGGAACATTGTTTCACCGCGCGTTTGTTTACATCGGGCGCTCGCTGTGGCAGTTTGACGTGGCGCACCTCCTCCGCTACTGGGCGGTAGCAGACAGCTGTACGTAGTTGAAAGCGGAAGGCGGCGTGGCGCGAAGACCTGACTGGACGTGTCTGGCCGCGACGCGTCGCGTTGATTTCCGACGGTACCATGGATGGCAGGGAACTTGATTCCGGCTTTTTTGAAGCGTATTTGGGGGCTAATACCCTTACATGAGAAAAAAAAACAGCATTTAACTAGCGGTTTAACGGAAAATATGCATTTCCCCCCTTTTGCAAATATGACGTCAACGGGGGGGGGGGGGGCTGAGATGACGGTTGATGACATGGGGGCGGGAGGGGTCGAATATAGCCAAAAATGTGATGACGTAATATGTGGACGGCCCCTGAGACGAAACCTCCGGAGGCTGGCTGATGGCGCTGACCTTGCGCGCCTTCAGTCTCTCGATTTGCAACGGAGCTCTGAAGCGGAAGATGAAAACAAAACTTCCAGAGAGGAAACTCTCGGTGGCAGGTATGAGGAATTGTAATGCAGAAGCTCCGCGCCAAATATGGTGTCCACTCAAAACGCCATTCTAGTTTCTCATACCGGCTCTCGAGAGTTTCCGGTCCGGAAGTGTTTTTTATTCTTCAAATTTCGTTTCCAAGTCACGTTGGAAATCTCTATTCTTTTGCATCTAACGTTAATGTTTTTGTCCCCAGGCTTGGCGTCCCTGTTCGTTGCCTTCTTGTTCTGCGTGGCGGGCACGGCTGTCATGTGGTGCACGTCCCTGTTCCAGGATCTGGTCACGGGGGTGAGTTTCGTTTTCGAGGCTGCGCGGCGTGTGCGGTATTTGTTGTTGTGGTTTCGATTGTTGTCTTAACTGGACCGCCTCTCTGCCCCGCCGTTTCAGACCATGGTGATATCCAACTCGTCCAACACGTGGGACTGGTGGAGGGCGCCGCCCGTGAACCCGCTGCTCAGGGTGTACATCTTCAACTACACGAATGGTGACTCCTTCGGCAGCGCCGGTCAGAATCTGATCCTCAAGGAGGTCGGACCCTTCACCTACAGGTATGAGAATCTCGCTGGCTGTACGGCGTGTGTCGAACGGTACAGTGTCCGCGGTCTTCAAGGCCAGAGCCAGCCATTCCCCCAGACTACAGACGAATCGCTGCATCAAATAACAATGTCTGAAAAAGAAAAAAAAAGAATACGAATGTGAACCTGACCCTAACGGCGGCGCCTCGCATCGACACGATTGCTGCAACATGAAGAAGCAAAGCAAGCTGCGCACTGGCGCACTTGTTTGTCGATGGAAGGCGCGGTTAACCTGCGGATGTCTTTACAGAGTTGTGGTTGTGTTCTTTGGCGCAGGGAGACGAACGAGAAGGTCGACTTCAAGTTCTACGCGAACTCAACGCTCTCGTACCACGAGAAGAAGACGTACGAGTTTGTGCCCGAGCTGTCCTGTCCGAATTGCAACGAGGCGGCGAAGGTGTTCGTGCCCAACATCCCCTTCATGGTGAGTATGTGCGTGTGTGTCGCGGCGACGGATTGGGTAATGGCGCTGACTGCCGTGTTTTCGGTGCGTGGGAACCTCGGATACTGCTGGTTGAGTGACTGGCTAAAGCGAGGGGACGTTCGTAAACGATGTGGCGGCAGGCAGGCTCCTCGTGTCTGGGCGACGGACTCGGGACTCGAGCACGGTGTCCGCACGTGCCGCTGCCTGCAGTCGCGTGCCCGTGCCCGAAGGCCACGCTGACGCTGGGTGGCAGTGGCCGACTGACTCAGGGTGGCCCAGCCCGGCCCGGTCCAGACAGTGCAGTACATCTAGCGGCGGGGCGGTCAGTGGCTGTACTGCACCCAGCCTTAGCTGCTGCTTCTGGGCGCCCCCGCCCCGCCCCGCCCCGCCCCGCCCCGCCCCGCCCCGCCCCGCCCCGCCCCGCCCCGCCCCGCCCCGCCCCGCCCCGCCCCGCCCCGCCCCAGCACGTCACTTTACGATCGAGTTATCTGCAGCCGCCGGTCGTGGCCGGGGCCGGACGGTCCCGCGGTACGTTTGCGTAATATGGCGTGGTTTTGACCGCCCCCCCCCCCCCCCTCCGCGCTCCTTTGTATTGACTCAATCCTCCGCCACCTCGCGCCTGCCGTCCGTTCCGTCCCTTCTGCTGTTGTCACACCGAATGCAGCCATCGTGGTGGCTGGTCGTGCACAGACCCTCTAGCTCCCCGTGGTCACTGTCCTGCGGTAGACCCCAAGTCTCCCCATGCCCGCCAGTCGCGGATCCAGGAGCGGCCCAGGGGCAAACTACCACTTTTTGCCTACTTCCAGGCGGAAAAGCTTCGCAGGTTGCCTTGCTTTCAGGCGCCCCTCGCGCGCCGATAGGCCCGACAGGGGGGGGGGGGGCACATTGCCCGTGCCCCCCCCCCCCCCCCTCGATCTGCGCCTGACGCCCGCACTCTCGCATCTCGCTTGGACACAGATGCTGCAGCTGCTGCAGCGCAGAGCATTGGTGAATGAGACCCCCTCCCCTCCTGCCTCTCCAATCGCTGCTCATTAATATATTATTGGCTGTCGTTGGCACGAGTATCGGCGCGGGCCTCGTGCCCGGGGTCAGTCCTGAATGGGATGAGAAATCCAGCGGTCGGTACGGGATGGCACGCGACGTGGTGGGCCCTCCGAACTGGCTGCCGAGCCGGTGTAGTGGTGCGTAGTTTGTTGTACAGTCTGTGCGCGGCGCGGCGCGGCGCAGAGGCAAGGCCAAGGCCCTAACCGCGCCGCGTGCCAGGTCGACATCGGAATGACAGTATGACAAATTTGCTGCGTGACGACGAACCCAGCATGTAGGCAAAGTAGAGCCCGCCCGCCCCGCCCCGCCCCGCCCCGGAACGGTCCCGTCCCCCCTGACGTCAAATCAAACTTTTTCAACACGCCCCTCCTCACCTCTCTGGAAGGAAAGTCGCTGCGATGAGCGGCGTTATGACGGGTGGAAAAAAAGAACCTAACGCTTGTAAAACGCAAGCCAAAACGGCTGCCTTAAAAATAAGCGCGTCGTGCCTTTGGTGGTATTTGAACCCGCGACTTGTTGTTTGCAGGCCGCCGTCGCGCAGGTGCGGGGCGACTACCTCCTGAATCGGTTCGGCATGAACACGCTGCTGCACACGCTCGGGTCCAAGCCCATCCTGCACATCAGTGTCCGCGACCTGCTGTTCGGCTACGAGGACAGCCTGTTCGGCTTGGCTCGGGTGGCGGGCGTCAACGGCGACATCCCCTACCAGAAGTTCGGCCTGATGGTGCCCAAGGTGGGCGTGTCGGAGCACGAGATCACGATGCACACCGGTGCGGACGACATGAACCGCCTTGGCCAGATTGTCAACTTCAACGGCGCCGTCAAGCAGGGCGTGTGGAAGTCGGACGAGTGCGACGCCATCGAGGGCTCGGACGGGTCGCAGTTCCCGCCCCCGAAGGTGGCAACGGACGCGCGCCTGTACGTGTACAACCGGGACATGTGCCGGCGCATGCCACTCGAGTTCAAGGAGGTCACCGAGGCCCAGGGGATGCCCGCCTACCGCTTCCACCCGCCCGCCAACGTGTTCAGCAAACCGAGCGAGAACAAGGAGAACCAGTGCTACTGCCACGACGAAACCGAAGATTGCCTGCCCAGCGGCGTCTTCAACGCGTCCGCCTGCAATTTCGGTAAGTGGGAGGTTCGGGTTTGAGGACCGGTGGGGCGAGGGGTTGTGGGTTGTTTTTTTTTTTTTGGGGGGGGGGGGGGGGAGAGGGGAGGAGAGGGAGTTGAATTTTGGTGCACGGTGGTCTAGAGTTTTTACATGTGAGTTAACTGTTTTTGATCCTAAATGTTCGGGAATGTTTCCAATTTTGTTTTCAATTTTTTATTTTGACGATTTTCTCCCCCAATGTTCATCAAAATTTCGAGTTGTGTCCCTCCCTCTGCTCCCCTGGTCACGTTTTTACCGTCGTCAGTGAGGCTGCACTGACAGAGTGATGCAGCAGACGACGGGTTGTAAAATTCTGATGAATGGGTGGAATGAATGGCTGGATGAATGAATGAATGAGTGAGTGGACGCGTCGCACCAGCGGTACCGACAACGTTGCCAAGGTCGGGAGACGATGCGGTGGTTCCTGGCCCGGCCCCGCTGCCTGGACGTAACGCGGGGCTAGTTTGGGTGCAGATTAACATTTTGGGTGGTTTAGCGATTCGGCAGGATATTGGATTATGCAGATGGGCTGTCCGTGTGGCGTGACTGCAGTGCACGGGGGTACGGGTGTACTCTGCGGTCGTTGTCGTCGTGTTTGGGTGCGGCCGAGCGCCGCACACGGCGCCTGCTGGGTAGGCAGCCCCTGGTGCTGCCCGCACGCGTGTCGTGCGGGCTGGCCTACCCTGGCATTCGCAGGCGCTCTACGGGGTCCGGGTTGGGTGCTCCGGTTCGCTGTCGTTCGGCGTCCTTCGGTCGGCTCAACGGAATGCAGGTCATTCGACTTTTCATCGACATGGCATCATGTTGCGGAGAGGAGAATCGAGCCAAACGTCGACTTTTTTCCCCCCTCCAAATACGATAGCGCTGGCCGCGTGTCGGCTTGGGATACATTTTATCTCGGAACGTGCAAAAGGTGACGGCCAAATGACAAAGTAACTGATCGCGACGGCAGCACCAGGTCTCTTTCCTTTTTCCTTCCCAACTTTTCTTTGTTTCTAGCATCGCGATCATTGTTTGGTTTGGCCCCTTTCCCTCGGCCCTGAAGCGGCTCTTGCGAAAGCTGTTGCGGGCCCGTTGGGCGTTGGGGTGCCATGGGCGGCAGCAGCAGCAGCAGCAGCAGTAGTGGTGGGCGGAGCGGGCGCGCAGCCAATGGCAGCGGCTCTTCATGGGTCGAGCCCGCTATTTGAGGGTCCCGGGTCCCGGGTTCGAATACCGGCCACGTTCCCTTCCGACGCGGGCTCTGCACTTCCTGCTTTCGGGTGTATTTCGGGTTCTTCGCCGAGAGGGTTTAGCCAGCCAGCATTTTTTGTGCGTTATCGCTTCTGCAAATTGGTTCGGGATTCCTGAATGTGTTGTCGGGTCGCGCCGGGGGTCGCTTTTTCTGGTTGTACTCCGGTGGCCCCCGGCGACGTGGAGCAGTGGCGGTGCTGGTGGCGTGCCTATCCCTGCCGATGGTGCGATTGTGATACTGGCCGGGAGGGAGCCGAGCCGAGACCCGATCGCGGATTGGCTGGGATAATGCTGATTTGGTGGGTGTGTTTGCTCAGGGATCTGCCCTCCCCTCCCCCTTTCCTCCCTGCCCTGCCTCCGGTCACATGCAGACTATTTGAGGCCTCTTGGCGTTGTCGATTGATGACATCCTCGTTGGGGATTTCGCAGAATAAAAACGCGCGTGATTGGAGTGGTGTCGTACGATGCAGATTTCGTCATGCCATCCTCTTGGGTTACACTGCGTCCCAATTTTTATTTTTATTTTTTTAGGTGTATTGATGAGAGCGTACCGTAACGCGGGGGTTACCTTCGGGAAATGAAAATTCTGGCTGTGAACCTAATGGGGCATTCTTAAAAGGCAGCTCCGTAGCAGCCCATAGCGATCGCCATCGAGTTGTTTTCATCTTGTGACAATCGGCGGTGTGAGAGGAGATACAGGCGGAGCGCCCCGCCGGGGTCGCGTGTCCCGCGTGACCTGGTGAGCATCGGGCCTTTCTTTTTTTTTTTTTTTTTTTTAATTTCGGCCGAGGTAGGCGTTTTCTGGTGGTCACCGTCCCGCTTGCCGACGGTGTTGCATGTGAGAGCCGAGTGATGTGCTAGTATTTGAACCCGCGTCCTCCTCGTGTGTTGCAGGCGCCCCCGTCCTCTTCTCGTTCCCGCACTTCCTGCACGGAGAATCCAGGCTGTTCAACAATCTGCAGGGCCTGAAGCCCGACATCTCCAAGCACGACATGTACGTGGACATCCACCCCAAGCTGGGGCTGACCCTGGGCGGCAAGAGCCGACTGCAGGTCAACGTCCAGGTGCGGAGGGCCGACTCGGTCATGACGCAGCTCATGAGCCACTTCAAGGACCTCAGCATCCTACCCATCGCCTGGTTCGAACTGGTGAGTGGGGCAGACGGCGCGTGGCTTGACTCCTCCCTCCACAGGGTGTGCGTGTTCTCTAACTGTGTTGTTGTGTGCCCCCAGTCCGTGACCGACTACCCGCCGGCGCTCAAGAACCTGCTGTACCACGCCACGTTCACGGTGCACATCGTGGAGCTGCTGCTCATGTATGGGTTCCTGGCCGGCGGCATCGCCTCGGCCGCCGTGCTATGCCGGCGCCTCTTCCTCCGCGAGCGCGGCACCCTGGACCTGTCCGAGTCGCCGGACTCGGACTCGTGCTGAGTTGACGCCGACGGGGAGGGTCTTTTTGTGCTCCGGCATCGTGGTGTCACGTGTTTGGCGGGGTCGAGTCTGGTGGTCACGCTGTGACGTGGCGTCACGTGACGTTACCGGCGTGACGCTCTCGACCACGCGACTGTCCTCTTCTCTTCAGTATTCGCTGAGGGTATCGCCAGCCCCGGCGCAGCGCGCAGCGTCTCATGGTCTAGCGGTGGCGAGGGAACCGGCAAGTCGGTCGCCTCCCCCCTTCTCCTGCCTGTGTTTATTCTCTCTTTAGTCATTACGGCGGACGGAAAGGAAGGAGGATAAGAAGGTGAAGTGACTCATTGAGGGAGGGACCACCGAGTGCAGGACGGGACAGGATCGAGGCGTAGACCGCCGGGATCCGACCCGACCCCGACTCGCATAGTGGTCCAAGTCAGTATTTTTTGGTGTCTGAAAGTTAGCATATAAAGTGCGTATGACTGAGTGTGTGTCTGTGCGTGTGTGTGTGTTCGTGTGGCGCTGTGTCGTCTGAATGTTAGACTCTCTCGTTAATATTTATGCTGGGTGAATACCGTTGATCGGTATTTTATCGCGCTCTGCGGCGCTGCCGCTGGCATTCCCTCGCGAGTGCCGGCGGTGGTGTATTTTTTCCGATCTGTTAGTTCAATGTTTTGAACAATTGTTTGTGTTCTCTAATACTCAAGTGTCGTTTACTCAGTACCTTTAAGGACCAACTCTGTGCTCAAATCGCAGGCTGCCCCGTCCCGACTCGGCGCGGTTAGACGTCGGCTCCGGGACGGTGTGGTCTGCATGGACCAAACGTAGCTTTAATTATTGAAGGAGTGCTAGGCGCTCCAGGGACGAACTGAAGCCCATTGTACAATGTGTTAGTTCAAATAGGATTTTACAAAGATTTAAATCAAGTTTAGGTATGTTATGTAGTTTATGTGTCCAACATGGTGTTTATGAGTGAACGAGTCCCTTACTTTGTGGATAATGTGTTATGCGGCCTTTGAACGATTGTTGACAATTTGTTGCTGTATTTTTTCATATTCATGGTTGGAATTTTTCCATGCAAGGTGCATGTCCTGTCCAAGTCATGTGGTATCGTAAATGATATTGTTGCATTCCTCAGTCTTTCCAAGCCCTGCTGTTATTTGTCAAGTTATTCTAGTGTTATGTTTGTATTTGTTGATATCGCGGTGAATGCCATATGTTCAATATTTATTTCGTCACCTGCTTATAGTTGTTATTACATTAGGTTTACTATTTAAATAAAGAGGGTCGCATTGCCACCTTCCTTCAGCTGTAGCTAATGTCACAATCATTCGTAAATAATGCTTCCTTTACTGCATGATGAATCATTTGTGATCATCCGGCTCACTATTTCGTGTCTATTCCATGTTGATTCCATACAGTAACTCGCTTGTATTTTTTTAAAAGTAAAATTCTAGTCTAGATCTTTGAGTGTTTTGTAGCTGTGTGGTCTGCAGGATAGCCGTATTTTTATGGAAATTACTTCTTGAAGACTGAATGTATTTATTATCAGTTGCACCTCATTTTTGTGGTGTCTATGAATTGTCTAAATCTAATTTGGCTATCAGAGCAGTCCTCGGTGATTTTGTATTGTGATACTGATGACGTCTATAGAAATACAAATTGTTATTTATATAGTTGGTGTTTATTATTTGATATCACTCTAAACCCAACCACAATCCACTGCCTTACAATTTTTATTTCATGGCGAGAAATATGTAGAAACAAGTAATGTCCTCTATTAAAAAAGTTGCTAAATTGTAAAATTTGATAGACTACCTAGTACACTCAGGCTTTCTTTCCATTAATTAATTTCAATTTATCACGGGAAAATCGATCGAAGAAAAGGAGGCCAGACAACTTCTCAATTGTTTCGGGCTTCACCTGAAAAATTTGAATGACACAACCACATTGAATTCAGAGTAACTTTCAGAAGAACACAACATGTTTCAGAGGGATAATTACCATAAAACTAGAGAGTGGAGTATCATCACTGATCACTGCATTAGGCATGACGTATGACTCCATAATAAAATTATGGTTTGGATCTTCAGCTACAACAATCTTGAAAAAGTGCGTTGGTACAGCAACCATATTTTTTCCAATTACTTCATACTTTACATAAGACTTTCCATTTGATTCTTTCCTGCCAAGAGTACACACTTTAACTGTAGTTCTTGTCTAATACTTGTTGGACTTGCAGAAGCAGTACTTACTGGGCAAGATACAGGGGTCCTGTGCACACATAGACGTTGGGATAAGTCTTTGTCATTTTGCGCACTTGCCTTTCCAAACGATTCCATGAGTCTCTGTTAAACCCTTTCCCCACCTGGGGAGCCATGTTTGATAATAAGAATGTCTGCTCGCAATGTTTTTGATGACCTTTGTGATTTCCTGCAGCTGCAAGATGGCCTCTGTCATATCCACTTCCCTTATAATCAGCATTAGTTGATCTGTGGACAAGAGTAAACTTTTATTGGTGACTATTCCTATTAGGTACACATTGCTGTTATCTTAACAATTTTTACCGGAAGTATGGATGGATAGATAAGTCTTCTGTAAAATCACACTTGCTACGGTCCACAGCATCGTTGTGTTTGACTCCTTCAGGTGTTAAATGTTCAAATACCCAATTAGCCACTCTGTTTCGTCTGTCATACGACAACACATAATTATCAAAAGAACGAATATTATCCAGGCTTGGAAAACCATACTGCATAATCTGTCAGAAATATGAAATGAGTCAGTTAAATCATGAAATAAAAAGTCAAAACACACAAGCAAATTTAGAAATGCGTTTAATTACCTGTGACACTCTTGAAGCAACATCAGTGCCACTGTTTGTGTCATAAGGGGTAGCGGCAGACACCACACCAAATATTGGCAAAGCTGGTCGTCTGTTAATAATACGCCCATCTACCAAAACGGAATCACTTTCTTTGGATTGTTTCCCATACAATTGAGTGTATGCTGAGTTGGCAAACCAGCCCGCGCTAAAAGTTAAAATTGCTCTAACTCCTAACCTAGATGCCATGTTGGGGTAGGGACAGTAAAGGCTGCTTCTGCTTCTGCAGACGACACGAGACAAATGAACGGAGTAGGAACATGGGGGAGGCTGAGTTAGGCACGTTGACGCCCAAAGGCAGGCAGCCCAAACTACACCTCATATCCAGTGCTTCACACGACAAATCGCGGTCGCTTCTGAACAACTAAAGGCGCTCCTGTACTGTTTTGGACCTTCCCTATCGGCCTATATCAATTTTACCGAAATCCCTTTACCGGACACAATTTGTTTTCGGTTAAAAAGTGGTAAGGCTTGTGAAAAATAAAATTTCGGTCGCAGAGTGTTTGCACCGACCTCTAGATCTGGTTTCGTCATGAAATCCTTGTCTCATGACACCCATGACCCCGAATTGACAGAGAAACGTAAATGGATCACGTCCACGTCGCGAAGGAAGGCAGCCCAAACTACGATGCGGTGAGCGCGACGAGGCTGGGCAAAATAGTCAAGTTTTGAATTTTCGGGGCAGTTTCAACGAAAAGTAAAAAGCCAAGGTGATATGAGTTTCATCCTCAACGCTCAACATACCATAATTTTTGAAACCATAAATTGAGGTTTGGAAATAGTCCCCAGTCTTCGCCAGCTCACAGATATACGCGTCACTAAGTTTAGAGATCCGACATTTCCCAAGGGGAGGTCTCGGACTCCCTGAGCAGTTGAGAAGTGTTGTTTGACCAGTTTACCTCCTAGGCGTGTTTTTTTTTTTTTTTTTTTTTTTTTTTTTTTTTTGGGGGGGGGGGGATTGCATACTAAGAAGTATATGCATTAAATTGAAATCTTAAGTTTATTTCAAATTAGTGAGATCAACAACATACAGTAAGTAGTGAGATCAAAGTGACTTATTAATCACAAGTGCCACATACGTATCACAAGTGCACTGCAGTCCCGCACTGGAGACATAACATTCAGTTTGGACGGATAACGATAATGTGAGGTGGGCCCGGCCCGGCCCGGCCCGGCTCGGCCCGGCTTAGGTGCGCAGGTGGTTCCTGGATTTGTCTAGGATGTCCTTCCGGATGCGCGGGTAGTTGGGGTGGGCGCCGAGCACTTGCTGGCAGACGTCGATGGCGTCGGCGAACTGCTTGCACTTCATGTACTGGAAGGCGAGCTTGTAGCCGAGGGCGGGCTGAGAGCGCGCTGCCCCCGCCCCGCCGCCATCCGCCCCCGTCCCGCTCCCGCCTAGCTGCCAGGCCCGCTCGTAGTGAGCGGCCGCCTCGCGGTACGTCTGCTCCTTCTCGGCCATGACCCCCAGGCTCTCGTAAGCCCTGGTGCAGCCCTGGTTGTGCAGCAGCACCCGGCGGAGCAGGTCGGCGGCCAACTCCTGCTTCCCCTGCTGGATGTACAGGTCAGCCAGCAGCAGCCACGCCTTCTCCAGGTGGTTGGCCTGTTCCACGGTCCACGGGGTGCGCGCCAGCCGCTTGAGCTGGTTCCGCGCGCGCTGCGCCTGCTTCTGCAGAAGCAAGGCCTGCGCCAGGCCCAGCACGGCGCCCACCGGCTCGCGGTGGTTCTCCGTCTCGCTGCTCACCACCGCAGTCAGGTCCTGCACCGCTTTCTCAATGTTGCGCTTGTCGCCCGTGGCTAGGAGCAGCTGGTTGGCGAGCAGGCGCTTGTTGAGCTCCTCCTCGGGGCCCCCCGCCGCGCCCCGCAGCTCCGCCAGCAGCCGCTCCGCAGTGGCTAGCGCTGCCTGGCGCGCGTCCCGGTCCTCGCCCAGGGCGCCGAGGCCGCCGTCGTCACCCATCACGCCATGCCCGTCCAGGCAGATCTCGATCATGTTGTGCACGGCCTGCTGCCCCCACTCAAGGTCGCGCCGCGCCGCGTTGAACTGGTGCAGGGCCTGCGGGACACAAGTCGTGGGTTAAACACTAGCCTATCTCATCTCCACGGGACGCGTGCACCCGAGGGCGATGTGTACCTGCGAGCTGTTGCCAGAGTACCACGAGTAGAGGCCGCGGCAGTAGCTGAGGCCGGGCTCGGACTGCGCGCGCTGCCCGGCGGCGGCCTCGGCCGCGTCCAGGAAGGGCAGGCAGGAGGCGAGCTGGCCGCGGCGCCGGGACACCTCCACCAGTCGGGCCAGCGCCGTCCAGTAGACAGGCCGCCGCTGCAGTAGCGCCGAGAAGTGCTGCCAGGCGCCATCCAGGTCCACGCGGCGGAAGGCCAGGTCAGCCATCATGACGGTGGCCGCGTCGTGTTCCGGGACCGCCAGCAGCAGCGTCTGGCACGTGGCCTGGCACTGCTCCAGGTCGCCGACCTGCATGTACAGCTTAGCCAGGGCGATGAGCGTGTCACCGCTGTCTGCGCTGGGCTGGTCGTCGGGCTGCGTCTGCAGCACCAAGGCCTCGCGGTAGTAGCGGACGGCGGCCGCGTTGTCGCGCAGGGAGGCGGCGTGTAGCGCCATCTGGCGGCAGAGGCGGGCGCCAACGGCGCGCTCCTCCTTGGCGGCGGCGCTGTCCTCGCCCTCGCGGGCCGCTACCAGCTTCAGGACGCGCGCCTGCGTGCCGCGCGCCTCCTGCAGGCACGCCAGCGCCGCCTGCACGCCCGTCACGCTGCCCGCCGTCGTGCCAGCCGCCGCCGCCGCCCCCGAGCCCCGCCGCTCCCGCACGCGCGCCTGCAGCTCCTGCAGCCGCACGCGCACCGCCAGTGCCTCTGCGTCGTTGGCGGACGGCTCCTTGGCCAGCTCCTAAAACAGGGCAAAAGTTTAAAAAAAAAAAATCGTTTTACTTTACAAAATCAAAAAAGTGAAATATACACAACAAAATGTTTGAAAAAAAATTGTGCAACGGTCAGTACCTGCGTGAGCGTGGCGTCAGCCTTGTCAAGCTGGCCCAGCTTGAGGCAGAGCGAGGCCATGTCCAGGCGCAGCTGCGGATCCGAGTCCCCGCGCAGCGCCTCCCGGTAGTAGTTGAGTGCCTTGCCGTACTGGTGCGTCTGCACCAGCGCGCGCCCCGTCTTACACGCCAGGCCCGGGTTGCGGTTAGGCGGACTCTTGCGGAGCGCCTGCTCGTACGTCTCAATGGCCTTCTCGGGCTCCTGACGGACACGGCACACAGTCAGCACGTAGCGCCTGCACAGCGCACGGTAGGCCAGCCCGTCCCACACAGGCGTGTAACGGGACTGCCTACGCTCCAGGCGGACTCACCTGCACGGCCATGTAGGCGTCCCCCAGCAGCACCAGGCTCTGCGGGCTCTGGTCCTCGTCCACCAGCTGGCGGAACACTTCGGCATACGCGCGCCGGTCCTTGCGCACTTTGAGGTGGACGTGGGCCATCTTGTGGCGGGCCTGTAGGTAGTAGGGCTGCGACGGGCGCACGGAGCCAAGCACGGCCAGGGCGGCGGCGGGATCCCCGGGCTCCAAGCGGGCCAGCAGCACGTCGGCGTGGGCCATGGCGACGCGGCCCTCCTCCGCCGTGTCGCGGAAGCGCTCGGCGGCG
This sequence comes from Odontothrips loti, assembly GCA_038380765.1. Lineage (NCBI taxonomy): Eukaryota > Metazoa > Arthropoda > Insecta > Thysanoptera > Thripidae > Odontothrips > Odontothrips loti. The sequence goes on along the minus strand of CM076258.1, from coordinate 6,335,922 downwards.
TCGTGCAGGGCCATGAGGGCTTCAGGCCACCGTCCCTGCTCCTGGTGGAGGCCGGCCAGCTCCAGCAGGACGGTGGCCTGCTCGGAGCGGGACAAGGACAGTGCGTGACCGTGGCCGCCGCTGCCGCCACCGCTGCCGGGGCGGAGGCCGGACAGCGCCTGCGCCGCCGTCAGGCTCTTGAGGCTCTCGTCAAGGTCACCTCGCGCGCGCTGGACCAGTGCGGTCAGCAGGTGGAACAGGGGCCGCTCCCGCACCGCGAAGTTGTAGCTCACGGCCACCTCCAGGCTCTGCGCCGCGGCGGCAGCGTTGCCCTGCCTCAGCAGGGCCTGCGCCAGGAGGAGGTGGCCGTCGGCCGAAGTGGAGTCGACCGTGTCCAGGACGTGGCGCAGCGTGTTATGCGCGGCCCGGACGTCGCCGGCCATGAGCTGGGTGCGCGCCAGGGACAGGTGAGCGGGCAAAAGCCCCGGGCAAGCCTCGCGCACCCGCTCCAAAACCGCCATGCACTGCCTGTGGGAAGACAAGGCGGGTCAGTGGTCAGTGCCAGATAGCTCGAGACATCCGCTACCGCAGACATCCATCACTTACTTGAGGGCCTCCGGGGTGGGCGGGGTGATGCCGGGGGAGATGGCGAGGGCCGTGTCGGGGGCGTGGCGCTGGTACTCCTTGGCCACCTGCAGCAGCATGTCCGGGTTGAGCGCACGCAGGTATGTCGGTCCGAACGCCACCCCCTGCAGCAGCCGGAGGTGCGCCTGGACTCCACCGTCCAGGAGTTTGAGCGCGCGCTCCGAATCACCGGCGGACAGCCTGGAGTACAGAGCCAGAACATGGTAAGTGGTCGCGGGTTCGAATACCGTCAACGGGGGGGGGGGGGGGGGGGGGGGGGGGGGTCAAAGATATTTTTTGCACATTTTTTTTTTATTTCTTAATTTGATGTAAAATTCAATTACAAAACTCTACCGGCACTTTCCTCTCCGTCCTGCCGCTCACCTGGCTGCCATCAGCAGGACGTCCGCGGTAGGGTTGCTGCCCTGGACCTCCTGCAGGAACTCCACCTGCTGCCGGGCCTGCTCGCGGTCGCCGGGGGCCGCCGGGGGCACAGCCGAGCCGTCGTCGGCCAGCAGAGTAGCCGTCAGCCCCACCAAGGCACCGACGGAGCTCTCGTCGGCGCGGGTTGCGGCGCGAAAGTGCCTGGCCGCGTCCGCGAGCCGCCCCGCCAGCAGGCACTGCTGCCCCAGCTCCACGGCGTGCTTGGCGTGCGCGGCGCCCCCTCCGGACCCACCCGCGGGCTCGGCCCTGGCGGCGCGCTCAGCCAGCCGGTACGTCTCGGCCAGGACGGCGGCGTTGCGTCCACAGACGCGCGAGAACAGCTGGAAACAAAGTCAATTACTGCGTTTTCTACTTTAAATTTAAAATAATAAAAAACAGTTAAACAAATTTATACATGAAAAATAATACTGCACTTTTTAATATCTTCTTGCCCCTCGACGCTTACCTGAGCGTTCTCCAAGTACAGGTGTGAGTTTTTTGGCTCAATCTTTTCCATGGCGTCTGCAAGCCTGCGGACAGCCTGGGCGCCTTCCTCATAGTCACCATCGCGACAGAGCAGGACCAGAGCATTCACCTGTTGGATATGACATTTTAGAGTCAAGTCTACAACCCAAACAAACAATCAAACAAACACCCCCCCCCCCCCCCCCCCCCCAAAAAAAAAAAAAAAAAAAAAAAGGTGAAAAACTGAGTAAAGTAATGTCATCTTACCTGTAGAGCATCTAAACTGTTGGTATCAATAGCAAGTGCTCGAGCTGCAGAATCTGATGCCTGTCCCCAGTCATGCTGTGCCAGTTGGTTCCGCATCTTTTCCATTAGTGGAGGCGTTGCACTCGGAAATCGAACAATCATTTGGTTGAGGACATTCATTGCTCCGTTATGATCGCCCATGTGCTCTCGTGCTCGAACTCCCCCAAAAGCAGCATCAGTATGGGCCTTGTTTTGATCAAGGGCACGGCCAAAATAGTCACCAGCAATTTTAGCCCTTGTATCTGGAGATTTGTCATCTTTCTGCACCAGTGAAAACATACATTATAAGTACTAAATGTCTGGTGTAAAAAATTGGGGAGAGCAGGAAATTCAGATTCATACCGCATCTTTTAAAAGGTTAATTTCAATCCAACCCCTCACTGTGAGGCCCCAATAGGATTGAGGGCTTCCTTTCAGCAACCTGTCTGCATATTCCCTACCACGCTCTGCTCTGCCAGCAAGACAGAGGAAGTAGGCAGCATGGTAGAGAGGAAGCTCTCCAGCAGATCTCCTTTCTTCCTTCAGTCGGGCATCCAAGCCTGATACTGCTTCATGATCGATTGTCGAGCACAATCTAGTCAGTGCATCAAAGTGTCAGACAATTATTTGGGTGCAGAAATTTCTATGTGAGGGAAACTGTGCAGGAACTTACTTGTGGGCATGTAAAAGTGAAATTATCACACCAAGTGCGATATCTCTGTCACCAGAGAGTGAGTCCAGCTCCCGAATAGCTTCCTGTGGTCTGTTACCCAGTGCCAAAGCCCACCCATTGTACATACGAAAGACATTGTCTGCTGGGTATCTCCTTACCCCTTCAAGAGCAAGGGTTTGAGCACTGTGAAAGAGACCCGCTCGCAGCAAGTACAAGACTCGAGCTTTGATGTCTTGTTCGGAATCCATTGTAGCTTGTTACAAAATGAGTAGTTTCAAATATGGGTCAGCAATTTCAAACACTGGTGGTGACTCGTGGTCTATCTTTATTTGAAGCAGGAGTAACCAACCATCATGCTCAAATATCTACATCAAACCAATATACTTTTCAGCTCAGGAGTTTCATTCTCTCGGTAGTACTTTTGAAGGTATTCACAAGACAGTTTCATCTTCAGATTGTTTTGTCGAATGTACTCAAAGGTTTCCTGAGGTACAGACAAAATAAATAATAAAACAGATAAGAAAAAGAAGTTTGCAGAGAAGGCCAACCAGACCCAAAGTGAATGAGGAAAATACCTTGGCTAGAAAAGCAGCAACCCCTTGTCCTCGAAATACCACTGGTACTTCAGTGTGATATAAATCTAGGATGTCATCGGTCTTTTCGTATTGGATGACAGCGCAGTCTATAATGAGAGACAAGGAGAAAAAATCATAAATAAGAAAGTACCATGGTCCTGGCTGTACAAGAGAAAGCAGAAGGCACCTTACCTACACCCATACACATGCAAAACTCCTTCTTAGAGGTGTTATGCTCAACTTTCAAATCATTCGGGGGAATCGCAGAGAAGGCTTTTGTTTGCTGCGTAGACGTTCGGGCCGACCGAAGAATACGGCCCGTGACGCTGGAAACGGTATTCTGCATACTGAACGACAGGAACAAGAAACAAATAAATACAACGGTGAGACAGGTGAGTTTAATACATGGGGAAAGGTTATGGAATACACCTGCATCAATCAAAGATTGTCATGCAGTTTCTCCGGATGGCATGGGAGAGCATGACGTCGGGGAGTACAGCGAAGCATTGTTGGAAATCGCGTGTAGTCACTTACAGCAAGGCCGAATTCTCTAAGTCCGCGATCCCGAGTCGGTCTTGTTTGTTTTGATCTGGAATTTGGATTTCGCACCTGCCCCTGTCCCGCCCCCTCCTCCCTTGGCCTCAAGTGGTGGGGGAATGTGAATGTGAACGTGAACTTGAACGCGATTGCAGAGGTTGGCGCCTTGGCGCGGAGCTTGGTTGCGGTTTGAACAGTTTGTTCGTCTGTGGTGCTGTTACGCCGACGACGACGATGACGACTTCTCTCTCTCTTTCTCCCTCCCCCTCTTACTCTCACGCCCACGCGTGGTCTATCCGGGTTCCCATTTCACCACAGCGCCACGGTCGCGATAAATATCGTGCTTTCTTTCCACGCGTTATCTGGCGATCGTCCTCGGCCTCCATACCCGCGTATCTCGGGGCCGTCTGCTGGGACTCTAGTGTCCACCGATGCCGGCTCCGATGTGGCACTGAGGACTGAGGACCACTGCTGAAACGGCGACTAGAGGCTCCGCATCCGCATCTCGTCGCCCTGCGTCACTTTCTCCCTAGCTGTCCGCTAGAGCAAACAACCGTAAGTCCACTACTGCAACGCAGGCCCGGGTATCGCTGTCGCCTTCCCTCTCCGTCTGGTCGTCTCGCTTCATCTCACTCTGTTTGCTCTGCTGCAGGTCTCATTCCCAGCCTGCTAGTGGAGGAACTACATCACGAAAAGACTTCGGTAGCTGCACTTTAACCTACAGCCATGCCTTTTGGTACGTATGTGATTTAGACCCAAATGAAGGTTTTTGCCCGAAGAGGCATTTCAAATTTCCCTTATGAAAAATTTTACAGCCCCTCAAAATTTCCATGGCGCCTTAGGGGATGTCCGGGTAGGCAACCCGCAGTACACGGTCGCCAAATTCGCGCTGTTTTCACAAAAATGTCACTAAAATCAGGGTTTAAAATGCCCGTTGACCAGTGCAATGTTTTTTAAATAGTTGTACAGGTCCTACTGAAGGATTTGAGCCACAGAGGCAATCAATTAAGCCCCAGAGATGCCGTGGGGAGAGGTTTCAAATTTGACTTCGTTAAAATTTTACACGACTCCGGTTCAAACGGTCAAAAAGGGGGTAGAAATCATTTTTTTATGTTCCAACCAGGTTTGTCGTGTAGAAGAAGGTCTATTCTTTGCGCTCAAGAATGGAATTGCTCCTAGGGTCACGAAATGTGTGTCAAAGTAAAAATAGAGTTTAGCGAAAAACTGAAACACACGCTGCGGCCCCCGCTAGCTCATAATGACCCATAATAACTTGTTTGGTTTTGAAACTTGCGTTTCCCACTATCTTAAGTTGTTCCACTACCCTGAAAACCACCTCCCAAAAAAAATCGGCTGAATCGAATGATTTTTAACCGTGCAGAAGTGCTTCTAAAATTTGGGTCCAATTGGGCCCCCACGTATTTTAAATAGGTCAAAATTTGAACACAAACATATTTTTATAACACCCCGAATTAGCACCCATCGGAAACATATTTCGTCCATTTTGCTGTATCTCTTACCGTTTAGGAGTTGGGACCTTTTTTATTCCTTAGCTACTATACCACTAAGGCGCCAGGTCAGTATGGAAAAAGGACAAAATTGAAACCTTTCCCCACGGTATCTCTGGGGCTTAATTGATTGCCTCTGCAGCTCAAATCCTTCGGTATCCTTCGGTATCCTTCGGCGAAGTGCAGCTACTTTTGATGTAGGTCCTCCACTACACACCATGACCGACGAGGACCTGGACTGGAGCGCGCTGTCCCTCGGCGAGGTGACCGTCAGCGAGGACGTGTTCGGCAGGGTGGGTGACGCCGCCGTGCCCCGCTTCACGCTGACCAACGGCAGGGTGACGGTGCAGGTGGTGGGCGTCGGCGCGGCCATATCGGCGGTGCGCGTACCCGACAGGGACGGCCGCGTGGAGGATGTGGTACTGGGCTTCGACAGTCCGCAAGGTGAGACAGGCGCCAGGGCGCCAGTAGGCGAGGTGGGGGTGGGTGTTGTCATGTCAGTACGATACCAGCTGATGCGATGCTCACCCAAAGATCTTCAACGGGTGGGTCTGTCGGGTCCCGCTGCCAGCAGAAAGCCTCCCGGTCGGGTCGGGTCGGGTCTGACACGTCGGTTCTGGCTGGACCCGGCCGGACCCGGCCAAATTCACGCTGGGATCCGGCTTCGAGTCCCGGCGCCGCCGGTACACCCACCCTTCCTTTCTGTTTTTTCGAGGTTTTAACAATGATTAGGTATTCTACATGTTTCCTAGAGCCACGGACACGAGTTCAAATGAGTAAAAGTGTTCAGGAAGTGGACTAAAAACGCTTGCTTCTGGTGGGATTCGAACATGGTTCTTGGCCGTGTGTTCCGATGCAAGGGAGTCCCAGACGCGCCGAAACGTGCTATATCTGTCTCTCTAGCACGCAAAATACGTCGGACCCGACAGACCCACCCGTTGAAGACCTTTGTGCTCACCCACCCACCCCGAGCCACCCACAATCACGCCGTTATCTCTCATCCTAGCCCTCCTGTTATCTCCTTCCGCCATTCTCTCTCTCTCTCTCTCTCTCTCTCTCTCTCTCTCTCTCTCTCTCTCTCTCTCTCTCTCTCTCTCACACACACACTTTGCGTTTACGGCCGTTCGCCCCACAAACCATGATGCACTCTAATTGTTCTAATACCTAATAATTAATTGCATCTGGCAGCCTCCTGCAGCCGGAGATGACATTCTCATACGATGCTGCTCGCTATTTGCTCCCGCAGGCTACCTGAGCGGCGACAACCCTCACTTCGGCGCCACTGTCGGCCGCGTCGCCAACCGGCTGGCCAACGCCGGCTTCACGCTCGACTCCAAGGAGTACAGGCTGTACGCCAACGAGGGCAGGAACATGCTGCACGGCGGGCTCCGGGGCTGGCACCAGGTACGGGCGGAGCCAGCCGGGCGCCTGCAGAGAAGGCACGCCTGTCACGCAGCCGTGTGCGGCGGGCGTGCCTACCCCGCCGTCTGCAGGGGCTGGCCGCCGCTGGTCGCTGACGTGCTGCCGCTGTCCACAGGCGCTGTGGAGCGCGTCCGCGCACCCGGACGGCGTCACATTCACGCTGCACTCCCCGGACGGCGACGAGGGCTTCCCCGGGGCCGTGACGGCGCAGGTGACGTACCGCCTGACCACCGACAGCCGCCTCCTCATCAGCATCCAGGCCGTCGCCTCCAAGCCCACGCCCGTCAGCATGCTAAACCACGCCTACTTCAACCTCGGTGGGCACGTGAGTCTCTCCAGTAAATTCGCGAGAATTTTAGGTTGAATTTGAATTTTTGGTGTACTTATAAATACTTCCCCGTAGGCCTCCGGCGCTGAGGGCCTCTATAAGACGCGGCTCGTCCTCAACGCGGACCGCTACACCCAAGTGGACCAGTCCCTCATCCCCACCGGCCGGATGCCGCCGGTGGAGGGCACGGCGCTGGACCTCCGCACCCCGCGGGTGCTGGGCGAGGTGCTACAGGCGCAGGACTTCGACCACAACTTCGTCGTGACCCGGGGCTACGAGCAGCCCAGCGGCCTCATCTACGTGGCCGGGTACGTCAGCAGCGCCCGAGGGGGACTTCACTTGAAAAAAAATCGGTGTACAGTGACCAAAAGAAAAATCACAACAAATCAGGTTGAGAAAAAAATATACGACACAATGTGTTCAAAAAATCAGAAAAAATTCAAAGAAGAATTTTAAAAAAGGCAGAAGGAACCAAAAAGTCAGGTTCTTGTTTTTGGAAAAAAGTTTTTGTTGAAAAAACAAACAAGTAAAATCAAAAGCATTAGCAATTATTTATTAAATTAAATCGGTGTTCATCGAGAAGGGGCGGTGATGGCTCCCTCGGCAGCACCTGCTGGGTGCTGGGTAGGCCATCACGGCTCACACTGATGCGCGCGTGTCGTGTGGGCCGGCCTACCCCGACACCCGCAGGCGCTTGCGGTATATGATCGCCCCCCCCCCTTCTCCCTTGCTCAGGAATTTTTTTTTTTTTTTTTTTGTCGTCTGAGATCTCACTTTGACCCACAGAGCTGTCCACGAGCCGTCCGGACGCACCCTCGAGGTGTACTCAGACCAGCCTGGACTCCACTTCTACTCGTGCGGCAAAATGCCGGAGTGAGTCATTCTATCACCTGTCAAAAATGTTTTAGAGGATCCGCCGCGTGTGCGAAGCTGCTGTGACTGTCAGTCCTTTGGTCCTTACAGCTCCTCGCAAGAGCCTCTGCTCGGCAAGCACGGCGCTGCATACCGGAGACACGCCGGGTTCACGCTGGAGCCGCAGTACTTCCCCAACGCCATACACAACGTGAAGCGCTTCCCCAAGATCGTGCTGCGACCTGGATCAATATACACTTACAACATGGTTTACAAATTTGGTGTTCGAAAACAGTAACTGGAGTAGCAGATATTTGGCTGAGTGACCATTCACATGAAATGGTCACCGTATTAGCCGTACGACCGACGAAAAGGGCTGGCTGGGAGATCGGCTGAGGTTGTGTTTTGTTTTGCAGGAGATGTACCATTTCGGTTGGATTTGTTCTTTTGATTGAAGGACGTGGACTTTGAAAATGGACGTAGATGAGAGTATTAGAAAGAAAGAAAAACATAGTTGGTAACATTGCAAAATCTGTGAATAATAAGAACTGTATACACTAAACCTTTGTGTGCAAATAAAGATACGAAGCTCTATGAACATGAGCCACAGACCCATTGTAAACGTGTGTCAGACTTTTTATTTATTAATCCATATTAATCAGAGCTAACAGATAACTTTTTCTAGATAAAATTATGTAAATCTAATAGGTTATGGGCCCAGGTGCGCCTGACTGTTTTTTGTGAATAGTGATATAGTGTGAAAAAGACAAAAAGTGAATAGTGAAAAAAGGGCATACGACCGGCTTGTCATCAAGACCTGCGGACAAAGAAAAATGGACAAAGAAGAGGAAAGAAATGGATTGAAATCGAAGAATTGGACACTAAGTGAAACAAACTATCATTCATGGAGGGTAAGAATGAAAGCACTACTGATGAGGAAGGAGTGCTGGGAAGCAATTGAAGGTTATGACGACCTGGAAAGGGACGAGGATGGAAACCCCATAGAGGATGAAGATGGAGAGTTGAAGAAGATTGTGATAACAGCAAAAGAAAGGGTCCGAAGGAAGAAAGCTGAACTACTCGCGAGAGAACTGATTTATGAAAAAGTACCAGACGAAACCCTTGAAGAAGTAGAGGCATGTGATACAGTAAAGGAAGTATGGGATTATCTGTCCAAATCAAACACTGAATTTGATTTCATCTACCAAATCAAGCTTCTCAAAGAATTGCTGTCAATAAAGAAAACAGAAGATTTAAGTGCCCAACAATATATCAAGAAAATTCTAGACCTACAGAAAAGTGTATCTAAAGGTTTGGAAATTAACCTGACAGGAAAGGCATTAGCTGGAATTGCGATAGCTGGACTACCTGACAAATATGACCCTATGGTGAGAGTAATGAATAAAGAAAAACTCGACATGGCGTACGTCAAAGCTCAAATTCATCAAGAAGACCTTTCAAACAAATTGAAGGAGAAAGAAGACTCTTCAGATGCACAGGCTTTACACGTTCAAAGAAGAGGGCCGTCCAATAAGCAAATGCAAAGGGGTAATCAGAATAATCAAAACAAACAAGACAAACCAGAAGAAAAGAAGGAGGATTACCTATGCTACAATTGTGGCGGAAGAAATCACATTGCCAAATACTGCCGAAATGAAAAGGACAAATTCAAGAACCAGAATCCCAAGAAAGAAGAGGAAAAGAAGAAACCAGATACCAAGCAAGCAAAGTTAGTCTACCAAAACAATTTTGAAGATGGGAGAGAAGAAGTTGCTTTGTGTGTTCCAAATAGAGGAATAAAACCAAGCAGAAATGTATGGATTTTGGATAATGGCGCTTCAAACCATATGACAGCACATAGAGATATTTTTGTGACATATGAAAAGTACAAAGATTATGTGCAAGTGGCAGATGACTGGAAATTAGAAGTGATTGGAAAAGGGACAGTGATATTAAAGTGTGTTGATGAATGTGGAGGGAAAGATGTGAAATTCACTGAGGTATATCACATACCTTCGCTAGGTACAAATTTGTTGTCCATGGGAAAAATTGATGACCGAGGACACAAGATCTGTGTAGAAAATGGAAAAATTGATATATATGGAAAAGGGACAGACCAAGTGTTCCTATCAGCTTTAAAGAAGAACTGCCTATGGTATGTTTATACTTTGGGCGTTACAGAAGAGGAAATTAAAATGGACCAAGAAGCACAAATTGCCGCAAGAGTGTCACTGGACCTGTGGCATAAAAGATTTGGGCATTGTAATAAAGAAGCATTGATTAGAATTCCACAACTGGAACTGAAACGAGTACCAAAGAAAGAAGAATGTGTGATATGCATTGAAGGAAAACTGACAAACCCACCATTTCCAAAGAAAAGTGATAGGAGAAGTACACAACCACTGGAGTTGATTCATTCAGATGTGGGAGGCAAATATTCTCCAAAAACATTGGGAAATTCTCAGTACTATGTAACATTTATAGATGATTATTCCCAGTATACTAAAGTGTATTTGTTTAAGACAAAGGATGAAGTTTATCAGAAATTTCTAGAATATCAAGCTGAGGTCGAAAATATGCATGATTTAAAAATCAAAGCATTGTTGTGTGATAATGGAACGGAATACATAAATGAGACTTTCAAGAATCATTTAAAGAAATGTGGAATAAGGTTGTTCAGAAGTGTTCCGCATCAACCAGAACAAAATGGAAAGTCTGAAAAAATGAACAGGACAATCATGTCAACAACAAGATGCATGCTAGTGGAAAGTGGACTACCGAAAAGGTTTTGGGGAGAAGCTCTGAGGACAGCGGTATTCAACCGAAATAGATGCCCATCTGCAGCAGTTGATTTTAAAATACCAGAAGAACTATGGACTGGTAAAACACTGAGTATTCAAAAACTAAAGATGATGAAAGTTTTTGGATGTGAAGTGTATGCAGGAGTAGTGGATGCCAAGAAATTGGATTCACAAGCAGAGAAATGCATAAATCTGGGAGTGGCAGAAAATATCAAAGGATACAGATTGTGGAGTATTGAAAGACAAAAGGTGATAACTTCTAGAACTGTTGTTTTTCAAGAGAATAAATTCCCCATGAAACAGAAAAGAGAAATTACTGAAGAGAAATCCGAAGAATCAGAAAGCAGTGATGATGATTTGGAATCAATCTTTTCAGATGAAGAACAAGAAAATGAGAAAAGAGAAAAACAGGAGAGAGAAGAAAAGAAGAAAAGACTTGAAGAGCAAGAACAAGAGAAGAAAGAAGAACAGAAGAAAGAAGCCGAAAAGAAAAGAATTGAAGAACTAGAAAATTTTGTGAATGAAAATGAGACTGAACCAGAGACTGAAGAAATACCAAACTTGAGAAGATCGGAAAGAATAAAGAAGAAAACGAAGAAATGTGACTGCTGTGATGATGAGAAACATGAAGACATACCAAGAAAACCAAAGAAGTTTGCGTCCTATTGTGCCAAGACTGAACTAGTAGAACCAAATTCATATGAAGAGGCAATGGAGTCAAATCACAAACTGGAATGGAGAAAATCTATGGAAGCAGAAATGAACAACATGAAGAGGCATGAAGTCTGGGAAATTGTTCCAAGACCTGAAAAGAAAAATGTAATAGACAGTAAATGGGTGTACAAGGTGAAGAAAAATGAAAAAGGAGAGATTATTGTATTAAAATCAAGACTGATTGCAAGAGGATTTTCACAAGTGAAAGGAGTGGATTATAAAGAGACTTATGCCCCAGTACTAATGAAGAAAAGTATCAGAATATTAATAGCCATAGCTGTTGAGAAAAATTACACCACAAGACATATTGATGTCATATCTGCATATTTGAATAGTCCCATAAAAGAAGAAGCCTACATGGAACAACCAAGAGGATTTGAAGAAGGTGACATTCCATCGAATTATGTATGCAAACTTAAACGCAGCATGTATGGCCTACACCAAAGTGGGAGAGACTGGAGTCTGCATTTGACAGAATACCTAAAGAAAATTGGTTTGAGAAGATGTGTAAATGAGCCTTGCATTTTTTACAAAGAAAACTTGATAATGGGAATATATGTAGACGATGGTTTATTAGTTGGAACTAAAGAAGAAATTGAGAATTTCATCACACATTTTGGGAAGGAAATTCTATTCAGAGATCTAGGGGAAGCAAGCTGCATATTATCCCTAAACATAAAGAAGAAAGAAGATGGATTGATTGTAAATCAGGAAGCATATGCTGAAAAATTACTGCATGAATATGGAATGACAAATGCTGCAACACTTTCAAGCCCATTACCCCTGAATGTGGATACTGAAGAATGTGATGGGAAACTAATTGACATAACGACATTCAAACAGGCCATTGGAAGTTTGTTATTCTTATCGAACAACACCAGACCTGACTTGTCCCATGCTGTATGTGCGCTAAGTCAAAAATGTTGCAAGCCAACGGAGAGAGACTGGGACAATGTGTGTAGAGTACTGAAATATTTGAAAGGAACTTTGAATCATGGATTGCATTTTGTGAAAACTGGAAGACCGGTGCATGCGTTTTGTGATGCCAGCTGGGCAAACGCAAGCTGTGAGAGAAAGGCACTATATGGTGTATTGATAATACTGGCTGGCAGTGCTGTTTCTTGGTACGCAAAGAAGTCCAAGAGAGTGGCGGGTGCTACACTACATGCAGAGTACATCGCTCAAGATGAAGGAGTGAGGGAAATTCTTTGGCTCCAGCATCTGTTTGAAGAAATGAAAATCTCAAATATGATGCCCAAACCAACTGTTCTCTACTGTGATAATCAAGGGGCTATAAGTAATGCTACAAAACGTGGCATCACAGAGAAAACTAAGCATTATGACACGATGCTACATTTCCAGAGAGAATGCTATGAAGCAGGGGAAGTAATGTTCAGATATGTAGAATCGAAGAAAAATGCAGCAGATGCCCTAACGAAGAGCGTGTCTGGACCCAAGATGAAGGAATTCCGTGATCACATCAGACTCTTTCCTTCTTAAATTTTTGTATTTTTCTATTGTGCCATTCCATAGCTTAAGTTTTTGTTTTTGTGCTAATCTATTATTTAGTTTTTGTTTGTGCATTTTTTACAATTGTCTTTTGTTCGTTTGTTTGTTATAATAATTTTTTGGGTCTCAAAGGTTTTAGTTATGTTGGATACCACAAATTCAATTTTGAAATGTTAAGGAAGTATTAGAAAGAAAGAAAAACATAGTTGGTAACATTGCAAAATCTGTGAATAATAAGAACTGTATACACTAAACCTTTGTGTGCAAATAAAGATACGAAGCTCTATGAACATGAGCCACAGACCCATTGTAAACGTGTGTCAGACTTTTTATTTATTAATCCATATTAATCAGAGCTAACAGATAACTTTTTCTAGATAAAATTATGTAAATCTAATAGAGAGAGATGAAAGACCTGTTACCACTAAAGTGTAATCATAATGAATGGTTTATGTGATGAATCTAATTGGAATTTTGAACTATATTTCTACGAAAGAAATAAAAAATTATGATGCCAAGCTTCTCATATTGAACACTCAGCTTCTCAAGGCATTGTCTCTAGCTAGTTATGTAATGTTGTTTAGTACACACCAAAAGTAAAATAAAAGTTAATAATAAGTAAACAGCTTAAACTGACTGCACTGCTGCCCAGGTCGCCTAGGTCTTCCCCTTCATCAGCATCAACAACAACAACCACAACTCCGCTACCTCCTCCACCCTTCCCTTCCCCCTTCCCCACCTCCACACTCCCACTTTTATGAGAAATTCTACGTCCAAATGAATGGACACAGTGCCGCTCAGATGCCGCTCCAGTCAGTCTGAGTTATTCGCGTAATTATTGCATAAATTAATTGACGACACACGTGTATTCTTCGTCAGTGCTTTAAGACACACGTGGGGTATTTCACGTGATTTATAATGTGGTGTGCTATCCTCGGTTGATCAGATTTCCTTATTTGCAGCACAGTTGGGAGGTTATGTTCCCCATTGCTTCTGTGTACAGACAACCGTGTGCTCTGGTCGTAAATGGATCATTCGGCACATTCTCTTTATTTGCTTAAAGATGACGTTCTTTGATTCTTCTATTGACTCAGCTAATTAAATTGTCAAAGTGAAGCGGTAGGTTGTTCTGTGAAACTGCAGCCTCACATGCCGTAGCTGTTTGATAAAAGTATTCCTGATTTTGCTTCCTTTCAGGAAGTTTTTTTTTTTTTTTTAACAAAAATGTTATTCCCACGCTGCACCCCAAAGTATTTTACTCTTATTCGTTGTTATAATACTGAGACCCCGGTATCATCTTCTGCAATACGGACTCGTTTCATAGACTATTTTGTTAATGAGAAAAATCACTCCTACATTCGCTCGTCTTCATTAAAACCAATCAATGGTGCTCTTGTTAATTCTGGTTTGGTTCAGGTCAGTAGGTTTTTCTGATGGAAATTTCTACACTGTTGATTTACTGGTGGGCACAAAATATATTGTTAGCATATCATCTTATTTCAGTTTCAATCAGTACTGCAGGGCCAAACATTACCTCCTGCCGTACAAGTAGCAAATAGTCAAAAATGTGCTCGAATAGGAGGAAAACATAATGATTATGACTCTGTGGGTATGGATGGGTACCACCATTCCTTTTTTGAAATGCTTGGAAGCTGGTCATTTGGAATCTGTGACAAGGTCAGTGTAGTGTGTTTAAAATGTTTTGCTTGGAATTTCGTTTTAGTTCATTTTTACCCATATTCCAGGAAGCGGCATGTAAATTAGCCTGGGAGCTACTAACAGAGTCATATGGCATACATCCAAAACGATTGTATGTTACCTATTTTGGAGGTGATAATCAAATGAATTTAAATCCCGATTTCGAGACAAGGGAAATTTGGCGACAGCTGAAGTAGGTGCATCGTTTCTCTGTTCATTCTATCTCAGTCCAGGTTTCCATTTAGAAATACAGTACAATCAGCTTATAGTGTAACATTGTTATTCATGGTTCTGTTTGAACTCAAGTGTTGAAGAGAGCCACATATTGCCTTTTGGCACAAGAGAAAACTTTTGGGAAATGGATCTAGTGGGTCCTTGTGGTCCATGTACAGAGATACATATTGACCACATACCTGACCGTCACAATGCTGGTGAAAGGGTAAATGCAGGATTCCCTGATCTCACAGAACTTTGGAACATTGTGTTCGTGCAGTTCAACAGGTAAAGAAAAAACTGTTTGTCCCTACCCATCTGAGATACTTCATGAAATGTTTTCTTTATCATGTTTCTGCTGCAGAAATGTGGATGGGTCTATACACCAATTGAAACAATCACATGTTGATTCTGGTATGGGATTAGAAAGACTTGTGGCTGTGCTCAATGGAGTAGAATCAAACTATGACACAGATCTTTTCAGACCTCTAATGGGAGCTATTCAGAAAGTAAGATTAGATATGAATGATAAATTCTATGAATTTGGTTAGAGAAATATGTCAATATAGTGTGTGTTTCATTTTTCAGAATACTGGGTGTCCAGCCTACTCTGGAACATTTGATCCTACTAATGAAGCTTTTCACATAGATCAAGCGTATAGAATACTTTGTGATCATGCTCGTCTATTGACAGTAGCTCTGGCTGACAATGTTACACCCCAAAATGAGTGAGTGTTGTCAGAATTTAACATAGATTTAGCTAGGTTCATTTTTTAGTGCACTAACTCTTTCCTTTCATGCTCAAGATATAAATTGCACCGGGTTCTGCGAAGAGCTCTCAATATAGCATCCAATGTTATGAAAAAGGATGAGAAATTACTTGTAGAACTTTCAAATTTGGTTTCTGATTCCTTGCATTCCGCTTTTCCTGAAGTAGGAGAAAACTTATCTAAGGTAAATTATTTTTCTTTCTCTTAGACAATAGCATTAATTAAATTATGGTTTACTATTTTGGCATCTTCTGAATAAAACACAGGTTCAAAGAATAATTCACAAAGAAGCAGCAATTTATAATAAAGTTGTAAAGCAGACTCATCCCAATGCTTGGGTGTCACTTCACAGAAAAATACCTGACATTGAAAGTCTCTTAGAATTTGGGTCTAATCGAATTACGCTGGCACTAGCATGTAAGAAAATGGTTTCCTTTCAAGAGCATGAGGTGACTCCAGCTCTAGCATTTCCTGTGTTTCGCTCACTTGGCCTCAGCGCTGAATTAATTGGCAAAATCGCAACTTTATTTGGTGAGTTTAATTTTAATTAGGTCTGTGTTATGTTTTGAACTTGCCACTTCAGCATCTGTTTTTTTTTTGTTTTCCAGGAAAAACATTTAATGTTGCAGCTTATGAAAATTATTTGCAAAAATTCAGAAACAAGGAGATACTGAGCGTTGACAGTCCAATTGATTTTGCGGCTTCTGCTGAAATGCCTGGAACAAATTACAACCTAAAATATAAATTTGATCTACAGGATGGACACTACAACTTTCCTTCTGTTTCTGCAAAGGTTTTGAGTGTGCTTGTAAGAGAGGCAGAAGGTGGTGTAGAAATTGGTGTGATTTTAGACAGGACAAACTTTCACCACACAGCTGGTGGTCAAGAATGTGACAATGGCGAGATTATTGCTGCCTCAAGACCAGAATGTTCCCTGATCGTCAAAAGAGTTACAAAAGTTGGAGACCATATAATTCATTTTGGGAAGTTAAATGGAAGGTGAGAAAGGTTGAAGATATCTCAGTGAAAACTAGGATGGCTTGAATAGTTAAGATAATCTCCATATTTAATTTTCAGCATTAAGATTGGGGATTATGTTGTTACCAAGATCAATGAACCAAACAGAGTGGCATGTATGCGAAATCACACATTGGCTCACCTAATTCATGCAGAAATGCAGAATTTGTTTGCTGCTGCTATTCAAAAGCGATGTGTGATTAATCCATCTTATTTAAAGCTGAATTATTACCTTTATGATGAAGAGTTCACAGCAGAGCGTAAGTGTTCAGTTTATTGTTCTTCAACAAATTACATCTGGTTAGTTAACTCATTTTATGGCTGTATCAGATGCGGAACACCTTGAAAAAGCCGTAATGCATGCAGTTGAGGAAGGACTGCAGGTTAATCGATACACAGCAAATTTATGGCAGCTACCTGTTGGAACAAAATTTGTGCCAGATGAAACTTATCAAGCCGATAACATATCCTTAATAGATATAAAAAGGGGAAATATGATTGTTTCAAGGTAAATATGAAAACAAAAGTTATTTGAATGAAACAGCTGTCACAATTATCTTCTTTAAAACCATCATTTCTGTTAAATGAAATTTATTTGAATTACAGAGAGGCATGTAGTGGTACTCATGTTCAAAACACTAAGGACATTGGAAAATTTTGTATCACAAACCCATTTGTGAAGGATAAGCATACCAAGGAGACTTATATTTTTGCCATCACAGGCCCTGAAGTTGAAGAAACAATTTCTAATTCTAATAAACTGTCAAGTAATGTTCACAGCTACAACCAATTAATCCTTAAAATGGAACAAAAGTTGTCAAGCTTGGGTAAAAAGGTCAATTCATCAAAAACTGTACCAGCTGTGCAATCTTACATTGATGAGGTATGGGCTTGAGCAAGCATTCCCTACAATTAAGGAGAAGTAAAAAGTCAGTTTTTATAGAATTTTTTTCTTGTGTCTGGGTGTCTTAGATGATCAAGCTAAAAAATAACCATGATGTGATCAAAAATTTTGTTCAAGACAGTGATATAAAATGTTCATTTGTAACGTATGAGACAGTAGCCAGTGCACTTAATGAAGGTTCGATGAAAATGCAGAAAATGGCAAGGCATGTAACATTTATTCACTTGGTGTAGTGCCCAGATTTGTAAATTTTTTCATCCTCAAATTAATGTAAGGCTTTTCTTTCTAGGTTTTTGTCTGCACTGGAAATTCGCCAGAAAATAAAAGATTCTGCAGTTGTATCACATGTCATTCAGCTGTCAGAGCTTTTAGAGAAACAGCACCTCAAGAAATATATCGATGGAGTTAAAGTTCCTATTATGCTGTTTGCTCCGCATGGAGGTAAATTAAACATGTGCTGCTGCATTCCTAAGGTGAGTATATGTTGGGAGTTTGGTATATTCATTGTTATGTTATAAATTTCATGTTTCTCCCAAAAAACTGCATTTTTTTTTTTTTGGTGTCCATCTGCAGGATTTAATTTCTAAAAATTTCAATGCTCCGCTTTGGATGAACAAGATTATGCCACATTTGATCGAGTCAGATGAAAATGTTAACATTCATAGATCTGTGCCAAATTTGGAATTTCAGTCTGTAACTGTAGAGTACAAATTTACAGTACCAACTAAAATAATGAATGAACGGTGTGGGAAAGCTAGTCAAGCAGCATCTAAACTGGCTGGTCGATTTTCGTGAGGAGCCACAGTGCAAGAGCAATCTTTAATAGCCCATATCGTAACGTCTGCTTGATGTGTGATATTTGGTGTCTTCAATAAATGTAAGTAAATTTTAAAAACTTTAATGAAACAAAGAAAAAAATGACCATAGTTCTGATCTTTATTGACTGTATATCAAGTACTTGTGAGGAACGCACCACAGCTTAATAATTCCTAGGGAATTCATATGCATGGAGTGTTGCAAGCAGCCTGCAGTGCACTTCATTGATTTGTGGTTTGTTCACATTTATATGTCCAGGACTATACCTACTTAACTTACTGAGTAATATCGAAAATCTCAGATTCAACAATACTTCACATACATATTCAAGTATAAATACATATTCACACCCAAACACACATTTCGGACCTTTGTACAAACCATCAACAATCTCCGGAGTTCATGGTTAGTGGAATACTGGTGAGTTGTAAATTAGCTCAGTCAACAGCAGAGGTAAGTGTTAGTTGCTTGTTATGAAAAGAAACTGCACTACACAACCATTGCCCTAAAGAGCATTTAGACTTTATTATAGAGCTGTAACACCCTGTACAGCTTTAAATTTAAATAATATGACTATACAGATCAGTACAATATAAATTAACTTCATATGAAACTTCAGTGATAAATAGGGTTGTGCAAGACTGAGAATTCAAGATGAGAGAGGTAAACCCAACTTCTTAATTGTTCAATTTGCAGGACTGTATTGTCTGCCAGTCTTGCACAATCCTACTCTTTTACATTAATATAACTTCGTGATGACAGTTCTTATAAATGTAATAACAATTTAAATTTGAATGGAGCAACATACCAATCCACGACAAGTGTGCAAGTTTACGGGAAGCTTTCACATTGACATAAGCGGCTTGTAGATTGGGTCTTGGCTTACATGGCAACTATGTACAATTCCACAATGGGAGTGAGAAATAACATTCACTAGTACTATTGTGATTTGAAAACTTCATAGCCACTCACGTCCCAAAAATGCAGTAATGTCATGACAAGATGCTTAAAAAATAATGAAAGCAGTAGCGAGGTGATTGTTGCAATAATAAGAACTATGAAAGCATAAAATGCTACAAGGATAAAATAGATAAATTTCCCTGATAAACAGCACTAATTTACAGGAAAATCTTAAAGTAAATGTAAAAGAGAAAAATCTAAAAGCATTCTAAACCATTTTTGAAATGGGATGATTGACCAGAAAATTCACATACAATTAAAAGAATACAGCAGACGTGCTGAAGGTAAGCATGGTGAAGGAGTCCTACTCAGCCATTCACACCACATTGCATCAAGAACACACTGAAGGTACAATAAATTAGGATTCTTCCATACAATTCGATTACAAAAACAAACCAACATAAAAATTCTGTGCAACATTCCATGGTAGGGTTGATTTGATAAGAGTACATTGGTAGCAGCAAATACTCTCCTCCTGCAGCTGAAAATGTAGTCTGCCAAGCTGCTTGTTTTCTCTTGCCCTTTAATTAAACACATCATTATTAGCTATATAATTTCACATTTTGAAGAATAGTCACAATTACGAATTGATCTCACCATCATAAGAGCAAGATGCTCAAATGGGAATCTCAAAGTTGATGTTAAGGTTGGCTGAGCGAGCCATTCCAACAATATTGGACAGTTTAACAGCTAGCCTTGCTGCCTCATCAAGGTCGTCGGTAGGAAGAATCTTCAGTCCAGCAGAGGCAATGAGTACCTTTGCAGTATCCACTTCAGTTCCCTAAGCCAAACATAATTTGATTTAGAACCTTTTGGTACACAACATAATTAAAAGGCTAAAACTGTTAATTTCAATACCTGTAATCGGCAAACGATGGGAACTGTGAGGTTGAGCTCTTTGCATGCAGCAATAATACCCTCAGCAATAACATCGCACCTCATGATGCCGCCAAAGATGTTAACAAGAATAGTGTGAACCTACAGCGCAGGGATCAATGCATTGGTAATTAAGAGGATGCTTAGCTGTAAAATGTTTGATGAAACCAAATCAGAAAAAGCTGTAAGACTTGCCTTGGGGTCTGAAGTAATGATCTTAAATGCCTCCTTGACCTGGTTGGCAGTAGCACCGCCACCAACATCAAGGAAGTTAGCAGGATTACCTCCATGAAGCTTGATAATATCCATGGTAGCCATAGCAAGACCGGCACCATTCACTAAGCAACCGATGCTTCCTGAAAGGGGAGGGGGGGGAGAATATGATACTAAACTGCTCCTGTCCATCAACATGACCGAATTAATTTGTCCAGGGTAGTTTCAGACACAAACCATCAAGGGCAATGTAGTTAAGGTTGTACTTCAGAGCTTCAACTTCTTTCTCATCCTGCTGAGTCAAGTCTCTCTTTGCAAACAGCTCTTTTTGTCTGAATTCAGCATTATCATCGAAGTTCATCTTGGCATCAAGAGTCAAGTCTAAAAATCACAGATAATTTAAATGAAGAAGTTTTATAAGAAAATAGAAGGAGTCATGAGTCAAATACATACATCTCCCATCAGCATTTTCAGCATAAGGATTAAGTTCCACCAGCAATGCGTCTTTCTTGAGGAACAAATCATATAACTTCAACAGCATTTCAGCAGTGGTATCTCTTTGGTCCTTCAGACCAACTTTGTCAGCAACTTTAAGGGCCTGCTCTTTGGTCAGTCCTAAAAAATGCATAGGCATTAGCAAGTAAGTAGACCAAGTAGACCACAATAGTACTTTAAAACATACCTTGCACAACATCAATGGGCTCATAAAGAATGGCATCAGGGTTCTCTGCAGCCACATCCTCAATATTTACACCACCTTGACTAGATGCAATAACTACAGGGCCCTGATAAAAGTTGGTAAAACAAATTCAAAAAATTTAATTATTTGACGTACAAAATTACAGTAGTAGTTAAATAAAGGGTCTTACATTGAATGCTCGTTCCATCATAATGGAGAAATAATATTCCTTGCGAGGGTAGCTTCGCTCTGCAACCATCACAGCATTACAAATCTTTCCCTTCTCACCGGTCTGCTTGGTGACTAGAGTCTGTTTCAGCATTTTCTCGGATATATCGGCAACTTCCTCAGGGCTGCAAAATTTAGAAACAAATCTATGTCAATCAGCACTGACATTTTAATTGAGTTCAATTTAGATGCAACACTTACCTGAATGCCATTCGGACACCACCCTTGAAACCATTTTTGAAAGTTCCTTTACCTCTTCCACCAGCTAAAACCTGGGCTTTCACAACAAGATCTTTGGTGCCTAGCTTATTTGCAATATCAAGGGCCTCATTTTTGGTTGTGGCAACTCCAAACTTGGGCGTTTCAATGCCAGCTTCGTTCAAGAAGGTGTAGCTCATATGTTCATGTAAATTCAAGTTTCTCTGAGGCTGTCGGAGGTTTGGTAATGATGAAGCGGCACCCAGGAGCTGGAAAAGAATCTCGTGCTAAGACAAGGAAGCTCTTTGGTATTGATAAGATATCATTCGACTACAGTATTAGTAGCAGAAGAACAAAGGTTGAACTAGAAATGTAAACCACAACAATTGCAGTGAACTGAAAATTGTGTTGGCTCAGGAGAATATCGTGGCAAATAATGATAAAGTGTTAAAAATAAATAACTGATAAATGAAATTGATTAAAGACATAAATTTAAAGTAGATTACTCTTTCCGTAAAATATGTTACAATAACAACTTCATCTTAAGGAAGCAACAAGAAGGCACTGTGTTCCGCATGATATGAAGGTGTAACTTGTTGAAAAGATCACAGACTTGACCTTTATCCTTGCAATATGCAAACTGAAAGACTGAAGGTGACAGAAGTAACATGATCATGTCCCACCTACATGTGGAAGATAACCAAGCAGAGTCATTGATTGCTGGATGCAAATGTTTCGTGCAAACGCCTAAAGCAAGAGAACACTTTTGAAACCTTACCTTTCCGCCATTTCTTCTGAAAATAGCTTCAAGGGGAAGAATTCCACTCTTCAACATAGTAGCCATTTTCAATGGACTGTATGGCTCGGTGGGTGGTGGGTGTAAGTGTAAAGGTTGACGGATCAGCTGAAAGGTGAAAGGCGTCGTGGTGGCAGGCAGTGATCAGTGTGGCCAACAAAATACCTTTCACGGCGCTGAATTTGAGTTCAATCGGACCCAGCGTCTGAAAACATTGATAGTGTAGCGAAACGTAAAGTCGGTTTGAGTGGTGCGGCAAATCAAGGTTTTATTATACTATTTTTTATTGATCCTGAGACCGTTAGTTCCTCGGCGACGAAGGTTGCGCGTTGCTCTTTCCCTTATCACAAAATTTCTTCTTAAACAAGGAATTTGATTTTTAGTGACTGCAAAGCAAAGCGAGATTCGACATAAAGACATAAAGTCTCTTAACCAAGATTCCTATCGTGTTTGCCCCCCTACTTATAACATGCAAATTTTATTGTCGTAATGTTTATGTCGTCTGCTGCTAGCAGACTACTCTTTGCAGTCAGGAGGTATCAACAACCATCGACATTCGACATTGACGATGTCTGACAAGCTGACGTGCTCGTCTAAATTTACCGTGTTGCACTGTGGCACGAAATGCGAGTGACAAATCTCAGTTATCTCATCACGGACCGTCTTGCACTCTATTAATAGGTCAGATGAGCTCTATTTTGGGTGCGACTACCTCTAGTTCACTTCCCCTTTGCCTCTCACCTGTCCCAAGCAGCACTCCTTGCTGTTACCACAAAGACAATGAAAACGAAAAGTGACTTTGCTGTTCTGGCTGGTTCTACGTTGCTGACAGAGAAGCCATTCGTGCACGTGCTCAAATCTAAACTGCAGGGAGAACGATGTGATCATTGTTTTGAAAGGTAATCATGTGTAACATAACCTTGTTTCCAGGCACAAAATTGTCCAAACTTTTTGTTTGCTTTTCTCTTTCAGCACTCATTTCCTGTTGATTAGTTTCTTCCAGTGCTTATGATAGGCAAAATAGTAGTGGATATTTTCACTACAGGGAAATACTCCTTTAAAAGATTGCCTTCATACATTTAATGAGATACTATCTTTTTCAGAAGTCATTAACTCAAATTTAAAATATGAAAGGGCTTTTATTTATCGACAATCTTTTGCAGGAATTAGTTAAGTACCATTCCATAACTATGCGAGGCAGTTGTTGGCTACTTAACTATTTATTCAAAGAAGGCATCACAGTATTTTAATAAATACTCAAAATGGTAACCACTTAAACCTGGCATTGCCTTATTGTTTCCCTTGTTTAGACCAGAACGTTTTCCACTATGCCCCAGACTCCCATGGGACTCCCAAGATTCGTGTGATGAGTGGTGGGATTTCGATACCCTTTGGGCCGAGTGGGTACTAGGAGTTCTATACAGCATGCATAGAATAATTGTAGATAGAAGTCATGCCCTAAAATTAACTTGTATGGAAAGAATCTGTCCCTCACATTATGAGTTTTGTCCAAACCTCATCAACTGTCAGAGATGCCTAGTGAAATAATTGATCACTCTTTGGTTTGAAGGTGTCCTTTGCATGGGTGTATTATTGAAATCTGCCCGATTGATAAAACAAAAATAGCTATAACATTTTGCATGTTTACAGTTTTTTGCAACCTTTTTATTCTGGTCATGTCTGCATACAGAGGTTTTAGCTAACATAAGCACATATACCTGCATTTTGATGTTGTGTCCTTGATTTTAATATTTGAAATGTCTGAAGTTTTTGTTCTTGTAAATTTTGCAGAACTAAATTATCCCAGTGCTCAGGCTGCAAATATGTGTTTTACTGTGGTCGAGATTGTCAGAAGGCATCTTGGCCAATACACAAAAGAGAGTGTCCTAATCTCAGGCGGGTTGCTCCACGCATTGTTCCTGATGCAGCCAGGTTGTTGGCTAGGATAATTTTCAAATTACAGGTATGTTTTTGGGTCATTGCCAAATGTTAGTGTTATGTTTTTAATGTAACTTAAATTATTTCAAAATACCCTTTTTAGAATGGAGGGGACAAAGAGAAGAGCTTCTATTCAAAAACAGGATTCAGAATGTTCAAGGACTTGATGTCTCGTATGTATCATCTTAACAATTTTTTTAAATTTTGGCTGTGAACCTAGTTTCTTGCACTTAAAATAATGGACTTGTGTTGTTTCGTCTAGATTACACGGATATAAAAAAAGACTCTAAGAGGATGGAACATTTCACATCACTTTGTGCAGTGCTAATGGAATATCTTGGCGAAGGTGTGCTTCCCAATTCCGCTGAACTTCTGGGAATATATGGGAGGGTAAGATTTCTGTTGTTTCTTTGTATAAAAGTGGCGTATCAGATCATCCTCTGGGATGAATGAGGGCAAGTAGGTTGTAAATTTATATCCCTACATAATCTTTCAACTGAACTATCTTTTCTGTTATCAGATGGTTGTCAATGGTTTCAACATTTTAGACCCAGAAATGGTGAGCATTGGCACAGGACTTTATATAGGTGTGTCGATAATTGATCACTCTTGTGATCCGACAGCTGTTGCAGTTTTTACTGGCACCACCATACACATTAGAGCCCTGCAAAATCTACCACAAATGGATTGGACTAAAGTAAGTGCTGAATAATTTCACTGAAACTTCTTTTGTATGGTTGCACTGTGGTACGATGATGACAACTTTTGATCCACAGGTGTTTATTACCTATGTTGATTTGTTGAACACTGCAAGGGAACGTCAGGATGATCTGCAGGCAACATACTATTTTCTCTGCCAATGCACTCGATGTTTGGATCGCCCTGAGTTAGAGCTTCAGAAGTCTATGCTCTGTCCTAACATGAATTGTGGAGCTCCAGTTCCAGTTTTCCAAACGGTGTGCTATAATTTTATTTTCAAGAAAAGAAATCATTTTAAAGTCTTAAAGTTTATCATCCCTATAGTTGAGATGCTGTTGTGGTTTCAGGAAACTTATGGAAAATTATGTAACAAGTGCAATGAACATATTAAGCCTGCACGGATAAATGAATATCTTGATATTACTGAATTTACTCAGCAACACCTTCAGTCCATGAAAGATGTTGCTTGTATCCTTTCTCAATTGTAGTATAATGCCATGTATTGAAGTGCATTACTTTCAGTTACTACTTCTCTCTGATACTACTGTTTACTTACAATAACTTAATCTTTCCTTGACGGTTTCTGCAGATTTAGATGTATGTAAAGTGTGTCTGAAGAAACAAGACGGCCTGTTCCACTCAATGAACTTGTTACGGGTTAAAGCTTTAGATTCAGCTTTTGAAAGTGCTATTGATGTTGGTGCATGGGAGGATGCAAAGCGGTTTGGAGAAGAGGTTGAACCTGGATATAGGTAAGCGGCAGATTCAGCTATTTTGTTTTCACTCATGAATTGCAGCAACAGTAACATTATTTCTCTTTGTCTTCCTAGGAAATACTATGGCATTACCCATCCTCTTCTAGGCATTTTGTATTTAAAGTTAGGGAAATTAAATCTTTTTCTCCAGTGTGTGGAGGAAGCACTGGGCTGGCTGATGAAAGCTCAGAACATTTTGAAAGTGAGCCATGGTGAGCGCCACCCACTCTACAGGAATGATCTCATGCCTCTTATTGCCCAAGCTCGTGAAGAAATGAGATAAAAGCATCAATTGTGTTTAGAAATTTTTGTGTGATACATTTGTTAGAAGGTCGTTTTTCTCTTAAAGCATTGTAGAACAGTTTCATTTGCTGATGGATGAAAAGATCCT
Source organism: Odontothrips loti (assembly GCA_038380765.1). NCBI lineage: Eukaryota > Metazoa > Arthropoda > Insecta > Thysanoptera > Thripidae > Odontothrips > Odontothrips loti. Next base: position 6,310,076 of record CM076258.1, on the reverse strand, counting down.
TAGACTGAGATTATAAAGTCTAGTTCTTTGTGCATTGGATGTTTTTATTAATTATTTGATTCCTAAATAAATTTAATTGTAACATTTTGGTCACTGACCTTTTTTTATAATAGAGGTAAGATTTTGATTTGCTCAACATCTGTGATTGTCTGGCTTCTTTATTGGTAAAAATGCAATTTGCATTTGTTATGGAACCAAGCAAGTGAGGTGAAAAGTGGTGTGTGCATTCCATGAGGGATCATGTATTTTAAATATCTGAATATTTCATGCAAATTTTGATTCCCATGTGAATTTTATGTGAATCTATGCTGGAGAAACGTTATTGTGACTTGCCAATAGACTTTTACTGGAAGTTGTAAGTTGAGACTGTTTATAGTATAAAATTGGGCCAAAACACGAAAGTTCATAGTTTTCTTTATTGATTTACTGTCATTTGATCAGTCATATTTAACAATAACAGAAATCTTAACATTGTCTATATCAATAACAATTAAAAACAGTACGAAAAGAAGTAGGACCTTTAACTTCATTATTAATGATTAGGTAATGCACATTCCTTAGCTGGGTCAACTGTTCTGTTAAACTTGTCATAATATTCCAGAAACATATTTTTGATCCCTTAAGTCTTGAAGGTAATAGTTAATTTGCCTTCCGTAATTTTCCCTCTCAGTCGAATGAATGTTACGTTTGAACTTGGTCCCATCACAGTTAAATATCATTAAAAGTCATTTCTACCTCTACTTTTTTTTTTTTTTTTTTTGTGTTTCATGTGAGTGTGAAGTGGATGCCTGAAATGTTCATAGAATCCTTAATAATCTTGATTTCACAATCTTTGTAATTCCTGGAAAATCTGGTCAGTCACATCTGATGGATCCTTTTTGTACTTCCATGCTGCCTCTATTGCATCCTTGAACAGCTGCAAATAAATAAAATAAAAACACCTCAATTAGGGGTAGTGTTTTAACTTTACCCTTCAAATTTCTCTCATATACATGGACATTACCCACGAATTTCAAAGGACATAAATGTGTGAGAAAAGTAGAGAAGCAAACTGTACCTTAACAACGTTCATTCCATTTGAAGCTGATACATAATACAGAGGTACACCATTTTTCTCAGGGAAGGCAAATCGCTGCTGAGTCACCTCCATGTTGGCTGCAATTGTAAAACCAACATGATAACTACATATTCATTAAATACTGGGAAGAATAAAGTCACTTTTAAAGTACACAACCCCTACCGTCTATTTTATTGACAGCACAGAACACTGGTATGTGAGGACGATATTGTCGTAGCTCTTTGTACCACCTGTCCAAATTTTTGTAGGTAATTTTGCGTGTTGCATCAAAAACCATGATACATGCATGAGCTTGGTGGTAATAAGATGGATGCATTGACTGAAACATCTCTTGGCCTGCAGTGTCCCAAAAGTCTGTGGGACAAATTAAGCACAGTTGTGTGTGTGTTTTTTTTTTTAAATTACCCGGCAGATTCCGAATACTGTTGTAGAATTCTATGCAGCCTCCAGAATCCATACTCACCGACAATCACATCAGCGTCTTTCACTTTGGCAGAATACCTGTACAGAGTCAGAGCATATGTCGATATTGTCTGGGGCTTGAAGTTGTCCAGCAGAAATCTCTCCAGCAGCCTGCACACACACACAAACACACACACATTCCATGGGTGAGTCCGGCGCTCAGAGCCGATGCCACATTCCAGGCCGGTGGGGAAGGCTCCCTACGTACTCACTTAGACTTGCCCACCGCGCTGTCGCCCAGGCAGATGACCTTAACGGCCTCGCTGCCGTTGTCGCACTTCCCGTCGTAGTCCAGCGCGCCGTCTGCATCGGCGTCCATTTTCAAACAAAATATTCCACAGCCTTTGACTAAATCAAGGTATTGATCCGGTATGCGGCGGCGAGCGCGGACCAGGGAGCACTACAGGGCACGTAACGCTTAGCACGGCACAGCAGGGCACAGCGGGGCACACCGCACCGGGTCGGGTCGGGGTCGGGTCGACCACCCTGGCTCACCTCGGCGGCGGCGGCGGCAGCGGCGGCAGCGGCGGCAGCGGCGGCAGCGGCGGCAGCGTGGCGGAGCGTGGCGGCCGCGGCCTTCCCTCTGACTCGCCCCCCGTGGATTGTGGCGCCCCCAGCCAGCCTTGCGGAGGGAGCCGGAAGCGGAAGTGGCTGCCAGCTCCGCCAGTCCCGCCAGCCCCTTCTACCATCCACTCCCGGCAATAAGGGAGCGCTCAGAAACCACGTGACGATTCCTAGCGAATAGGTGTGGATCCAGGAGCGGCCTAAGGGAGGGGCAAAGTACCACTTTTTGTCCACTCACAGGCGAAAAAGCTTCGCAGGTTGTCCACCTTTCAGGCGCCGATGGGCCCCAAGTGGGGGGCACATTTCCCGTAATCCCTGGTGCAGCGCGTGAGGGGCGGTGCCGGAGCTAGAAACAAACCGTCGTTGTTGGTGCGGGCCTGTGACTGCAGGCCGCGCGCTGACTTTTCTTGACCGTCGACAATCAAATCACCCCCCCCCCTCCCCCTCCTCCGATAACACGCCACTACGGTCACTAACGGTCGTGCCGTTCGCACGCGCACGGCGGCCGCCGTTCACTGCTTGCACTCTGCGCCCTGTGACTGCCTGCTGCCGGGGGCCCCCGCGCCCCTCACTCCTCCCCTCCTCCCCTCCCTTCCACCCCCTCCGGCCTCCGGCCTCCATGCCGGCGACGCCCATCCAGAGGGCCCAGCGCAGGGCCCTGCTGCACCGGCGCCCGGCACCCGACGTGCGCTCAGTCGCGATCCGACAAGGGCCGCGGAGCCGCCGAGCCGAGCCGAGCAGAACCGCGGGGGCGTACCGCCGCCGACCGCCGCCACCGACCCCCACCGCGAGCTGCAGCACGCCCCCGCGAGCATGACGTCACGAGGCCGCCGAGGAGGACACCCCGGTCACTCCCGCAGGCCGTGACGCCGTGACTCAACGCACACGATGTCGATGTCGTGCGCGGAGGCACGGAGTCCGCCGAGGACGCCGTCAATGACGAGCGCGGCCACCACGATGAGGCCCCCAACGAGGAGGAACCCGAGGACGCCGGCGGCGGCGGCGGCAGTCCTGTCTGTCGGCCGGGACGCAGCAGCGTACTGACGACGGCGGACACGGGCCAAAATGTTTAGCTCAATTTCGAACTCTTTAGACAATTTTTAAAAGTGTAATTGCGTGATTGCACGCGAACAACAGCACAAGAACGGGCCTGTGCCCGGAGGACAGGCGGGCCTGCAGACATCACGCAGAGTAGAGTAAGTATCAGAGCCAATTTGTGAAATCCACTTCGTCTTAATGACAACAGTTTTTTTTGAGGCCGTAAATTTGCGCAAATAACAGCAGGTTAGTTTAGTTGTTTTTTTTTGTGTGTTTTTATTTTTAAATATAATACTATGACCGCGTGTGGCCTGACTATCTTCCTCCACACTACCTCCAGTCTGCTACTTTGGTCCATAGTCCTTCTCCATAATCACATTGGGAGGTTACCTTGTTCCAGCCCCGGTGCAGAATGTTCGGGGGTGATGTACCCCTGTGCTCGAACCCGCGCCAGGTCAGAGGCGGGTGCATCAACAGGATAAATGAGCTGTGCCGCGCCACGCGCCGACGGGGCGGGGGACGGGGAGGGGAGGGGGCGCTGGCGCGATACTTTGCTGATTTATATCGAGGGATCCGAGCTTCAATTACACGCGCAGACCAGGTGGCGCCAACGACTTCTCACGACGCCAGTGTCGTGCCCTGCTGCCGCTGCTGCCGCTGCTGCCGCTGCTGCGGTGCTGTGTGGCCGCAGGGAAGGCCTGCAAGGAGGGGCCCAGGGCACGGGCCCGGCCGGCGGCGCGGCAGCAGCAGCAGCAGCAGCAGCAGCAGCAGCAGCAGCAGCAGCAGATGTGCCCCCGCCCCCGCAAACCCCAGCCCCAGCCCCACGAGGTCCGCGGCGGCCGGCGACAGCAACATAACGGGGGCCTCCCTATAGGCGTTTGGCGCGGCCAACAGGATATTGGGGGCCGGGCGAGCCGGGCGGCGGCAGGTCCTGGCAACAAGGGACATAACTCTAAAGTGTCGCTGGTGTGGTGTGCTGTCCTTAAAATTGCCAACGACAGTCTTGTTATTTTTTTCGAGGGGGGGGGGGCGAAATTAAATTTGCGTGATCTTTTTGGACAACTTTTGTGCTTAAATTATTTTTGGTGCGACGCACTGACGCCTGGTTGTCATCCCACCGGTTGTTCTTGGGGGTTCTTGGGAGCACCGTTTCCCCTTACCCCTCACCTCCGTACCAACGCTGGCAGCGTCCCGCCCGCCACGGCACGGCCACGGCACGGCCACGGCCACGCCACGGCCACGCGAGACAACATTGTTATTCCCCTCATGCGGGGGCTAGGGACTCGTCTTGCCCCCCTCCCCCTCCCCTGCGCTACGCCAGGGCGGGTAGGGCGGGAGCCGGCGGCAGCCTTGGCGGCCAACTTCCGTTCGCGTTTTTCAACCCCCCCTTCCCTCCACCACACTTTTCTGCCCCTTCCCCCCTCTACACCATATTAGACCCCCGACCCCCTGCCCACCCTTTCCTGCATATGTGTGCAACATAAAAAAAGAAAAGAAAAGAAATAAATGTAAGAAAACAAGAACACCGAACTAAAATTCTTGAAGTATAAATAAATTAAAGCCGTCCGGGCGCGGGTTCGAGTACCGAATGCTGGCTGCTTACCTATCGTTTTAATCCTTCTCAGGTGGTGGTGGATTCACCCTTCCGTGATGCTCCCCCCCCCCTCTCTGATTTGCCGCCGCCGCCGCAAGTGCCGCCGCTACGAGAACTGCCCTGTCGGCCTCTCGAGTGATAATGGACAAAACAGGAACTTTTGAGCAGGCAGTGCGTTGTGCGCGTCACGTCTCCCTTCCCCTGCTCTCCTCCGTCCCCCCTCTCTTCTTCCCTTGCCCTTCTCCCCCGGTCTTGTAGTACGAGCGTGCACGTGCGGACATGAGAGGTGTGCGGCAGCAACCGCAAAGAGGAGAGAGGGGAGGGCGGGAAAGGGTATGAATGGAAAGTGGTAAGGCGGTACTTGGACTCGTCGCACTCACACTCATTGAGACTCCGTCTAACCTCTCACTTCCCTCTCTCACTCGGCGTTGACATCGATTCGACTTTGTTCTAGACGCTATATTGCTCTTTTGAATTACGATATTTTTTCTCTCGTCTCATCAGGACGCTGTTTACCATCTCCCTCGCTCTCTTCTCTCTCTTCTGCTCCCTTTTTCAAGTCTCCCGGTCACGCCTCTAGCGTAAAGCATCGGAACCCCTCTCTGACCGAAACATGTTTTTCGCACCCTCGTCGAGAGAGAAAGAGAGAGAGAGAGAAAGAGAGAGAAATAGGGGCGGTGTTTTTCTCTTCCGATGGACAACGCACAGTGCTGTGGAGGGAGGGAGAGATAGAGGTGTGTGTGTGTGTGTGTGTGTGTGTGAGAGAGAGAGAGAGAGAGAGAGAGAGAGAGAGAGAGAGAGAGAGAGAGAGAGAGAGAGAGAGAGAGAGAGAGAGAGAGAGAGAGAGAGAGAGAGAGAGAGAGAGAGAGAGAGAGAGAGAGAGAGAGAGAGAGAGAGAGAGAGAGAGAGAGAGAGAGAGAGAGAGAGAGAGGGCTGAAATTCCTCTTCTCTCCTCGTCTGCAGAACAGCGGGGAAGGTGTGAAGTCAGTGGGGTTCGGGGAGCGGAGGGATGGAGGCAGCAAAGGCAGCGAAGGCCGCGCGTTGGAGATCTTTCTCATTTCTGCCCGTCCGAGTCAAATTTCTTTTTTGAGAGGGAGAGGGTTACAAAAAATGTGAAAAATCCCAGCGCTACAGTAGCACTAATTAACCCTCGTTAAATGAGTGACGGACCAGTCCACCGTGTCGCGGATCGCTGGTTCGAATTTCCGATTCGATTTATTTCGGATGTATTGATCCCAAACGCCTGTAATGCGTTCCCCCATGTAAAATCATTCATGCGTTCCCTTTGACCAGTGCATGTTACACATGATACATGCATTGGTCCACACATTTGTTCCCTCAGAGCGGGCCCAAAAACAAAATACCTGTCCGGTATAGCGGGTTGGATGAGTGTGTCGAACCACGAAAAGAGCACAGGTGTGGCAGTTTCAAACAGCAAATTATAATACTAATAATAATAAACAAATTTTGGTCATTGCCGTTGACTCGACACCTCCCGCCGCCCTCCCCCGCCCTCCCCTTCCCTCCCCTGCCCTCCCCTGCCCTCCCCGCTCTGCGGAGGCTGGCGGAGATGGAGCCCAGGAGCCCAGTGGAGCCCCCCTGCACTCGCACTCCAATTTCTTACCCCGGGCTGCTGGCTGCTGCGGCTTCGGCTGGGTGTCTGCCGCCTCCACGCTTCTTTACAGCGCTAATAACAATTAGAAAAGGAGGAGGTGGGAGGTGGGGGGGGGGGCGTCCACAAATGGGGTAACGGCATCATAACCTGAGGCGGCGGCGCGGGGGCCGCGGGGGCCGCGGGGGCGGGAGAGGGTTGTGCGCTGTGCCGCCGACACCATGAAAACTAAATGCCGGTGATTTCGGGCCCCTTACCGACGCCTCCGAAAGTCGGGTGAAAACGCGAAGCGGGATGCGCACGCGCGCGCGCGCGCACACACACACACACACACACACACACACACACACACACACACACACACACACACTCACACAGAACGGGTGTCCTATCGAGAATACGTATACACGCTAAATCTTTCTTCGGCGGCATACGCCGAAGGTTCGGCGTCAGACCCGTCTTCGGTTTGAAATTTCTCGCTGACTTCGGTGCTTCGGCGACGTATTGCCGAAGCCGCCCCGGGCCATCGAAATGGGAGTAGGGGTACGTTCTCGTCCGAAAGCGGGACGGAAGCAAATCGTGACACGGTGACTGTTTGACGAGAATTCCGGTTTCAAAATCGACGAAATAAAGCAAACGAAGGGTCTAAACACAACAGCATTGTCCACAGAATACCATTGGCGGTTCGGTTTGCCCCGATTCACATCCATTTTTCGGATGCAAATGGATTAATATCACGTAGCACCGGCAGCTGGCAATGGCCGCCTCCTCGTGCCGGAACCGGTACAGAAGCGAATCGTGACACGGTGACTGTTTGACGAGAATTCCGGTTTCAAAATCGACGAAATAAAGCGAACGAAGGGTCTAAACACAACAGCATTGTCCACAGAATACCATTGGCGGTTCGGTTTGCCCCGATTCACATCCATTTTTCGGATTCAAATGGATTAAAATCACGTAGCACTCGCAGATGGCAATGGCCGCCTCCTTGTGGTATCGCAAGTAGAATGGCTTGCCTATCAGAGCCTGCTCACGGACGAAAGAAGAAGAAAATGACACCCGCCTGAGTGGGAAGCTGTACATATGAGAAACTCGTCTGGCCGTTGGTCGGGGGCCGAGGGGGGGTCGGTCGGTCCACACCACACCATAGAGGAGTCCAGTGGGGCCCGTGCCTCGGGCCTTGCCGGCCTTGGCTGGGCTGGGGATGTCCGATTATATAAATGGCCGGTCAAAGCCGGGTCGTTTTGGGCCCCTTCGTCACCATCCTCCACAACGCGCGCCCCCTATATCATCACACTGCAAAACAAAAGCTGCGTTGTATCAAATTCTCATACTCGTCCCCTCACCATTACTTTGCGTCTCCATAAACCGATCGGATTCTACTTTTTAGCCATAAACTTGACGACGGAAATCAGTTCCTGATATTTTCGGCTCGAAATCCAACTTTTTTTTTTGCCAGTGGTTTGAGGGATTGACAGACTGCACTCCCTCTATGTTTCGCCTCTGGGCCGGGCAGCTAATAAAACAGACGGGGAAAAATGGGGAAATGCATTTATAATGGGTGCTATCGGACTGAATGCCCGAATCAGGGAGGGGCGATCCAAAGTGGAGAGAATAGGGGGGAGGGGGGTGTGCCTTTGTTGTCTTCGGGATGGACTGCTGAAGCGAAATTCAATAAAATGAAATTTTGGTACATCCCTGTGAACGATTGTAAAGCGAAGCCTTATGGCATCTTTGGCCGGAGGAACAAAACCTATATCATCCCGACTTCCGCCAGGACCCCTGGCTTCTGCTTCGGTGATCTTACAGGAACCGGTGCTTTACGGCTGCTAGTTGGCCCCGGGACACAGCTCTAGAACGCGCTACCCGCCTAGCGCCGGACAGATCTCCCGGCAACCCCTAGCCCGCGCCACTGCGCGAGGCCCCCTCTGCATAACCACGGCCTTCGGAGACTCCATCATACTGTAGTCATCCCCAACCCCGCAGTCTGGTTTGGATTGACCCCATTCATCATGGGTGTCCGCTCCGGAGTTTATTCGGGGGGCAGAGGTTCCCTTCGTACCCGGCCGAAGCCGCTGCACTCCACTCGCTACGCTCCGAGCAGTGGGTCCGATTCTGTCAGATTCAGAGGGAGGAAAACACAAAGCTTCGAACCCTGAACGCTCCCATACATCTCCCGAGTCTTCCCCTGGAACGTCTCCCACTGTCGCCCCGCGGCGCAAAACATCGAGACAATTTTCAGTAATTTCCTCCCGCATCGCTGTTCGATCGCTTCACTCGAAAGCAGCGGGGTCGAATCTGTGGCGGTGTGTGATTGGCTGGGATTAACGGCTCGGCTACCGGCGGCCCGTTACCTGCCGGGTCCCGCGGGGGTTGTAGTTGTATCGCTCGCAGACCATCAGCAGCGTGGCGTCTGCCCCGCTGCCCGCCACCGCCACCACCACCGCCACCTCACCTGGTCGGGCTTGCTTAATGGGGAGGGGAAGCCTTGCCAACCATGCGTGCTGGGCTGGGCTGGGCTGGCACTACCGGTGCGGATCCGTATAGCAGCCGGCCGAGCCGGGAAGCCGTCCAAATCAATCACACCTTGGCAATGCGCCCCTCACTCATGTATTCATATTAAAAAAAAATCGTTCACGGAAAAAAATATCGCTATTCATTCATTGATGGCAAAACGGTAGGTCTGCAAACTTAGGCTCGATTTCCTTGATACAAAGTCACTCGATATGGGTTCAGCAGATAGGAAAAGAAAAATCGATCACAGTGGTTTCCGTCCGAGAGACAGACCAGGCAAAAATATTTAAAAATAAATAATCAAAAAAACAATTCACAGAAAAATAATTAAAAATATAGCGCCTGCAGGGTAGACAACCACGACTTCTGTGCTCTGGCCGGGCGGCCTGTCGTGGACCGCATCTTAATGACGGCCGGGGCGCAATAAATTAGAGGCGGTGGTGGCGGCGGCGGCGCGGCCGAGGCGCCTGCGGAACCCGATTTAATATTTTATGGCTCCGCGTTATGTCTCGCTCGCCGCGCATTTCATATTATTCGTCACTCCGCGCGCGCGGTACGCGGACCTTCCTTTTCTCTTTCTTCTAAGTTTTTCTTTGCCTTTTTTCAACCCTTTTCTGCATTGAGATCGATTTGAGCCATGTTGATAATGCAGAAAAAAAATGTACGGGGGCATAGTACCATTTTTTTGTGTGTTTTCAAAAGTGAGAAATTTCTAAAAAAAAAAAAGAACAAAAGTTAGGTAGAGACAGTGATGGGGGAAGAGTTAGGGGGGAGGGGGGGGGTGAGACAGATAGAGAGAGGGGGAGGGGGGTGAGCACGAGCTGCGATGAATAATGAATACTGCTGTGTGCCCCGCTCACCTGTTTTGACGGGTGTACCACGGGAAGGGGGGGGGGGGGGGGGGGGGGTCTCGTCGCGCCATCTCCTCCCCTCCCCCGCACTCCTGTAGTCACCTTACGGTCACGTGTTTCTTATAGGACCCCTTCGGGGGCTCCTCATTGCCTATGGAGCAGCAGGCCTAGGGGCCCCAGAGGGGGACCTTCGCGCCCTGCGCAGCCGCCCGGGCTGAAGTGCATGTCGCAAAACCTCCCTCTGATTGCGAGACACACAACTTTTCGCCAAAGTTAACGCGCACGGAAGTTAACGGGGAAAAAGGACGTGGGACTCGATATGGGTCGCAGCACGCGCAGTCGGCTTAGCTTTTTCTCTCTCCCGCGTCAACTTTTCGCTTTCCCTGCCGGGGGCCGAGAGACATCGTGCTAATAGGGTATTTCACTGCATCGAAACTGGAACCAAAGAGGAAGACAGTGACTACTGTATCTCGTATGACAAATCGCGGTGGAAGCGGATCATCTTCGGTCGGGTAACGTGCGCCATACTGGATTTCCATGTCAACAAACACCGCTGCAAACACAGTGGTGGTAAACAGAGTCGTTGTAAACACAGTAGTGAGAACTACCATGCACATTCATACCCCTGCAGAACACTTTTGATGTCTCGTGACACTTTTCCCTCGTATTTTTGTGATAATCACTGTCACAAAACTAAATACGGAAATCTAACATGGCGGACGGACGACTGGCCGATAGGGCATTCGACGGCCTCGATTTTTCGTATATCGAATACAGTTCGCTGCTTCATGGCGCGTTCTTTTTTAATTCCGGTTTGAGTTCAGTGAAATACCCTATTCTGTCGGTACGCACGGAAACTACTTTGGAACAGTGATAAACTTAAGTCGCCGAGCCACCGCCCCCTTCTCTCATTTAATTATGACGCGGTGGAATTCATCTCGATTATCGCACAAACTTTGTGGGTCCGCGCGTGATAATTGCCCCAATTACTGCTTATTTTACACGAGAGAATTATCACAAGGCGTGGGGTGGGGGGGGGGGGGGGCGGATTGCACATAGAATATACACTTTCCCAACTATCCTGCTTAAATCTCTCTTTCTCTCTCTCTCAGTGACTTTCGATTATTCCGCGTCGCGACTCTCTGCAAAGTGACCCCCGGCCGACAGACGAGCCGCCGTGTAATCTTATTATTATTATGAAGGAGGCGGCATGGCACGGCCCTTGTCTCTGCGCTTCCTGCTCCTTTTCTCCTCCAATTTGTCACGCAAACTTAAATTAAGTGGAGGTGACACTTGGTGGGCCCAACCACCGCAGGGCACCCCCCCCCTCTTCTCCCCGTCTCGGTTGTCCCCGATCTCTTTTGACTCTCCCTCCTCCTTTTGCTCTTCCGTGCGCCAGAGTTTACGGCGGCAAAGCCATTATGAAGGATGCACCACGGAAAGTGAGAGAGAGGCTGACGGGGGAGTCTCCAAGATTCTTTCTCAAACCAAACAGATTCTTTAAATTTAAAAAGCAAAAAAAAAAAACACTGGTTTTTGTGTAACTCCTCCGATTCTTAATCGTTTGTGACCGTATTAACTGAAACAAACACCGTCTGCACCTTCGGCGCCTAAACACGCAGTCTTCTCGGTCTTCTGCTTTTCTCTCTCTCTCAACCTGACGAAACGACTTTTCCACCAATTAAAAGCACAGCCACTCTCCGAGTAGGCGCAGCGCTTTTGCCACAGCTGACAAGAAGTGCATCTTGTAAAACACGAGTAGACCCCCGTTACAATTATCTGCCCTCTCTCTCTCTCTCTCTCTCTCTCTCTCTCTCTCTCTCTCTCTCTCTCTCTCTCTCTCTCTCTCTCTCTCTCTCTCTCTCTCTCTCTCTCTCTCTCTCTCTCTCTCTCTCTCTCTCTCTCTCTCTCTCTCTCTCTCGCCATATTTCGCACCCCCATTCGCCCTGCACCCTCGCAGCGCCGGCAGGGAAATCTGTCCCCGCAAATGCGTACGCCGTACTCTAGTGCGTAGTTGTTTCAACGACGTGCAACTAACTTAATCTGTCGTAATAATTTTCGTCACCCCTCCTCCCTATGTCTCTCTCTATCTCTGTGTTTCACTCCCCCGCACTGTCCTTCCTTCTATATGCCCCCACGCTAACATAAATTCTCCGAGAAAACATTTGAATTAATTAATATCGAAGTTGTGTCAAAAAAATTCATTTTTGGAAAGGCGGCGTTTTTACGCTGATAGAAGCTACAAATCCGACTGTTTACGGCGTCGAGTCGGGGGTGCGTAGGGCTAATGGGTCAGAAGCCGTGGCAAAGCCGCGACTAAGTCCTCTCTCTCTCTCTCTCTCTCTCTCTCTCTCTCTCTCTCTCTCTCTCTCTCTCTCTCTCTCTCTCTCTCTCTCTCTCTCTCTCTCTCTCTCTGCCCCCTCCCCCTCCCTCCAGCCGGCCGGCTGGCTAAGCCGATGACACAAGCCCACGCGAGAAGCGGAATCAAAACCCCCCGTTGTCCCGGTCGGCCTGGGCTGGCTGGGCCTGGCCGGGCTGAGCCCCTGCGTAGTCGAGGGTAGGCCGCCCGCCCAACCGCCGGGTCCGCCGGGTTTGCCTACGCTGCCCCTGCCAGCTTGTGCCAGCTCCAGCTTCTGTTTTCCGAAGGCATATGCAAACAGAGATGTAATAAAAAACACGGATTAAAATGGGCGTGTAAATTTTTTTTTCTTTTAAGAAAAACCCTGATCCGGAACGAAGATGCATTTACGCAAAAGAAAGAATCGCATAAAGAAGTCGCTTTTTTCCCCAGCCGGCGAACCCTTCCGCACGAACGTTGGCGCTTCCGTGTTCGAGGGTCGAGCGGCGCAGCAGTGCGCAGCAGCAGCAGCAGCAGCAGCAGCAGCAGCAGCAGCAGCAGCAGCAGCAGCAGCAGCAGCAGACAGGACCAGGACCATGCTTGCTTGTCTCTGCCCGGCTCTACCTCCAACCCCTCTCGCCGCCTTTGCACCCTTCGAAAAGAAGCAGGCGAGAGGTGCAAGGAAACTTTTGCGCCAAAGTGTGTGACAGCCTATATAGGAGAAGCGGCGGTGGCGGCGGCAGGGCAGGTCGGAGGGCGGCGGCGGCGGTTGTTTTTCACGTCAGGTCACGTGTGCGGACCCCGCAGCCTCCTCCCCCCCCCCCCCCCCCCCCCCCCACCACCACGGCAGCAGGCAGCGGCATGTGCAGAGCATATTGCAAAATCACAAAAGGTCTCACCGCCGATGTGGTGGTTCAGTAGAGGGGACGACCAACCATGTCTGTGTGCGAATCGACCCCCACCTCTCCCAACCCCACCCCCGCCCCCTCCTTCGACAACAACAGCTGTTCCCGTCCGGTTCCGAGGCGTTATCTGCACCCCCTTTGCGTAGGAAGCATTATTTTTGCAGTTTGCCAAACCCTTCTCGCCAATAGTCGGACTGGGTAAGACGAGGACAGCAACAGCCGGACTGTGTTACGCGTTACACCTGCCGCGGCACTACTTGTCTCTGTCTAACCGGGAGGGTGTGTGCGTTGTGTGTGAGTGAGCGAGAGGGAGAGACAGAAGCAACAAAAGCTCGCGGAAGCCCCCCCGTTGTGGTCTTGTGCACAAAGAGAGCGCGAGGAGACAGAGACACGTGCGCGTGCGAGAGAGGCAGACAGACATTGCAGCTCTCGTGTGAGAGCGAGCCGGGGGGGGGGGGGGGGGGGGGGGGGGGGGGCAGTAAAAACACAAGTCAAACACCTCTTACTTTCCCACCCTTCTTTTTCGCTGCTCCCGCTCCTCCTCGCGAGACAGTGAGTCGGACGGGACGGGCAGACAGAGATGTGCGGGAGGTGCGAAAGGTTTCACCACCCCGGCTGAGGCACGGGCAGGAGGGGGCTTAAAGGAGGCTCCACAAAGGAAGCGAGATAACGGTGTAGCGCGGGGGGTTGGCATTGCTGTTATCAGTGAGGGGTGGCGGAGCGTGGCGGAGAAATGGATCCTGCGGCCCGGGCCGTGTGTCCTGGTCGGAACGACAGCACGACCGGAAGAGGCAAGGGGCTCTGAACGGACAATTTGGAAACTTAAAATTCCAATGTGAAAACTGAAAATCAGCCAGGACTAATTCGGAGGAAAAAAAAATTCCAGGCTCAAAGCTGAGAAGGCCGTAGCATGACCAATTTTCACAATTTTCTAAAAAATAAACCTTAAAAAAATAAAAATTGCGCAGTTTGTCTGAGCCAACCCTTAGGCGTCATATCGATGGAAATGGTGTCTGATGATCGTCATCACCAGCTCCGAGACCGCAATGAAGAAGCCATGCTGATGTTCACGCCGTTATCCCAGGGCTAATTCGAAAGAAACAAAATCCTGGCTTCAAGCAGGGATGCCGATGGCACAGTTTAGTGTTTTGTTTGGTGCAGTTTGTCTGAATAAGCAATCAGGTATTTTATCAGCATGAAAAACAAAAACAAAAAACACTGGAGGGGAAGAAAAAGTTAAGCGACGGGCAGGAATTAAACTGCGGAATACCGATCACGGAAAAAATGTTCATACAGTTCGAAAAAAAAAATGTAAAAAATTCCGCCTTCCCGTGCTACCTGTGGGGGCGTGTGCAATCTGCGCTCCGAAGAGACGGGTCGGGTGAGGCGCGGCGGGGACAAATCCCGCGTGCTCCACGTCTAGACAGCTACTATATACGGATTTAGCCGTATCCTCTCGGTGCGACAACGACGCCTGTCTCTCCATTCCAATTCCCCTCCTCCTCCTCCTCCTTGTTCCTCCCCTGCTTTTTTCGCCCCTCTCTTCTGCTCCCTGTCGTCTGCTGCCGTGGTGGCGATATGCGAGTGTCTCGCCACGCGGATGAGAACAAGAGACAAATAAATTGTTTGCGCGCCGCTCGCAGCCCTGCTCGCAGCCCTGCTCGCAGCCCCCAGAGGCCCCGCCGGGGGAGTACACGGCACCCGCTTAGTGCCCCACCTTGTTACAGGACCCCTCTTCTGATTCCGTGCAACCCTGCGACAAACCTTCATGAGAGTTTTCAGCAACAAATTGTTTGGGGGTCTCCAAACTTTTCTTTCCCGAAAAATTCCAACACTCTCAGGAAAATAAAATTGAATTGACTAAGAAAATCACGATAACTAAAATTAGTCGATTCAAGCAAAGATCAGCCGTTTCCACTAAAATTTCGTCAAGAAATCGACCAAATTTTAATCATCTTGATTTTCTTACTCAATTTTATTTTTCTGAGAGTGCAAAGACTGAAATAATTGTTGTCTGTTGCTGTTGTCTGTTGCAGATCCTGAGGATGGTGCAGACATGACTCAGGCAGCCGATGCGAAGCAATCTATCCGGAAGTACTCGGCCAACGAGACGGTTCAGGTAAGCGAGTGCCGCCCTTGGGTTCGATTCCCACCGACTCTGCGCATTTTAATTCCGCCCTCTATAAATTACACATAACGCCAGGCGGGACCTCCGATTACGATTCCCTCTGCGTACAACTTCCGCCGGCACACCCCATAATTTTTCTCCCCCCCCCCCACTCCCCCTTCCCCATTTCACTTAAGACCGGCCAGTGCGCAAAAATCAATTTGCCTGCGCTATCCGGCGGCGGCGGCGGCGGCGGCGCGTGGCGGCGTAAAGTGGACACGTGTCCGCAGACGCTCCGTCGCGTGCCAGCCGCCCATTTCACACCTGGAAAACTCACAAAATATTTTACGACGGCTTTAGTGTGTAGGCCGCCCTACCGCGGCGGCAGCGGCGGCAGCGGCGGCGGAGGGGGGACGATAGCGGATACCAATGCAGGACGCACTCCGCGCCGGGCACGCAACAGCGCAGTACCGCTGACCCACGGCTGCTAACCACTCTGCGGGCTCGGAATAATCACGTGACACACACACACACACACACACACACACACACACACACACACACACACACTCACACACACACACACACACACACACACACACACACACACACACACACACACACACACACACACACACACACACACACACACACACACACACACACACACACACACACACACTCACACACACACACACACACACACACACACACACACACACACACACACACACACACACACACACACACAGAGTCCACCCCGTCGTCGGGTGCCGATGGAGAGTAGCAAGCATGTATAAAGTCATTTCCGTCACACCCGGCCGCAAGGGGCGGACGGCCAGCTCTCTCTTTCACTCTCGCCCTCTCTCTCTCTCTCTCTCTCTCTCTCTCTCTCTCTCTCTCTCTCTCTCTCTCTCTCTCTCTCTCTCTCTCTCTCTCTCTCTCTCTCTCTCTCTCTCTCTCTCTCTCTCTCTCTCGCTCACTCACTCTGCTTCGGTCGCCCTCTTTTTTACGACCGACGAGAATTATTATGAACTCCATCAGGTGGCGCCCAGCGCGCGGTTTAATTTTTCATAGCATGACGAAGTGGAGTGTCAAGTGCGGCAGCCATCTCCGGTATGGGTCGGCCACCGCTCTCCGCTGTGATTGGTTGGCGGCCCTAGAAAACAAGAGAATTGACGTCATCATTTATGCTGCTGGTACTCACACCACCTGACTGAACTGACCCGGCACCTCCCCGTACCGCCTCCCACTGCCTCAGTCAGCTAAGTAATACATTTTCCCCGTTTTAATTACAACCGCCCCTTTTTCTTCCCCTGTCGAGGGGGGGGGCGTTTCTTACTCAGTCTCGTGACTCGCACAAGGCAACATCGTGGCCCCCACGATCCGACAAAAATATTTCCAAACACCCTCAAGTTAAACGATTATTGCTAAGGTGGTGAAGTGTCGTCTCGCCAACCGAAGAAGCCTGAACGGTAACGTGGTCACAACCGCCAGCACAGCGCAGGCAGCCCGTCGCCTCGTGGTCAGATTTTCATGCAAAAACAAAAATAAAAGAAATAATGACAAATAGAGTCGCTGCTGCCGGTGTTCGAACCCGCGGACCTCGGAGCTGCGGCGTGTCGCGGCAGTACGCGGGGCATAATTGCATGTGAGGAAGCCATTGCGACAACCTGCCTGTTTCTCTGCCTCCTTCTCCTCTCCCCTCCCCCGTTTTAGCCAGACGAGGGGGTTTTAATAATCACCCTCTGGCCGCCGTGCCGTGCCGTGCCGTGCCGTGCCGTGCCGTGCCGTGCCGTGCCGTGCCGTGCCGTGCTTCCGGGCGTTGGCATATTGACGCAGCCATTGGCAACGGTCTGGGTTAGGCCTGGCAGTGCCGGGCAGCGCTGTACTGGCCAGACCGGCGGTTTGTCGCCCGAACGTGATTCGTGGCCCCGCGTGATGAGTTATTCGACACCTGGCACAATTTATGATGGGGAAAGGAGAGGGAGTGGGACAGAGACTGAGATAGAGAGAGAGAGAGAGAGAGAGAGAGAGAGAGAGAGAGAGAGAGAGAGAGAGAGAGAGAGAGAGAGAGAGAGAGAGAGAGAGAGAGAGAGAGAGAGAGAAAGAGTGGAAAGAGAGATAACCAGAGAGAGAGAGAGAGAGAGGGGCATGCAACGGACCAGCACCGATCAACAAATATCCTGCTATCCCAACACTTCAGAAATATACAGGGTAAAAAATATTGGCGCTGTTGTCGCGGTCAAAAAAAAAAGAGGCTAAAATTAGTCCAAAAAATTGCCTAATAGGCATTAATGCTCTGACAGAGTGCCCCCTAGGGCTCCTGGCCTCCCGGCACCGCGCGTTCAACAGATGCACCGGTAAGCATAAACTAGCTACTAAATTTCCTTGCGTTTATCTGTCGCGCTCGATCTAACACGCATCGCCCACCCGCGGGGGGGGACGGGGTGAGAGAGAGAGAGATGGAAAGGGAGGGAGGGAGGGACGTGCGTGTGTGTGCGTGTGTGTGCGTGTGTGTGCGTGAGTGTGCGTGTGTGTGCGTGTGTGTGCGTGTGTGTGCCTGTGTGTGCGTGTGTGTGCGTGTGTGAGCGCGCGTGGCTCCAAATAAGCTGTCCCTGCTTCAAGGCCTCGCGAAACCATTTTCCAGGTGACCCAGTTTCCCAGTGGACGCCTGCGAATACTAATCCCGAAGTGAAAGGTCGTTAAATTTCAGGCAAAATCTGTGCGTACGCGATACACTATACGACCAAACTACCTCCGTGCGTAGCTCCCTCTGGGAGCGGGGCGCTAAAGTAAGCTCACCCGCAGAGTCTTCCCCTCCTCCTCTTTCCCCCTCTCTCTCTTCATCCCCTCTAATTCGGTAGTTTACTATTTACCGTATGTTGGCACCAACATATGAGACAGCCTCGCGGAACTGCTCTCTGCCTGGTGGTGGACCCAACCCTCTCTAACGCGTCCTGTGCGTGTGCGTGTGCGTGCGTGTGTGTGTGTGTGTGTGTGTGTGTGTGTGTGTGTGTGTGTGTGTGTGTGTACGGGTGGCGGCGGTGGCTGGATTTAAATACTTGCCGAGAGTGCTGCGGAAAAGTTGCCCGGTGTGTGTGTGTGTGTGTGTGTGTGTGTGTGTGCGTGTATATGTATGTGTGTGTGCGTAATGGGGAGCATGGGTCTGGAGGGGGTGGAGGATTGGAGAGGGTTGTAGGGGGGTTCAAAAGTTTTGTGTGCAGTTCATTGTTCCGACAGTTTATGTTTGGGGGGTCGACTTGCATGCGTATGCGTATACTGAAGGTGCGTTTTCCGCAGCAAACGCATACCGCCTGACTGGGAGGGAGAGGGAGAGGGGGGGGGGGGGGGGTGATTCCACAGAGATGTCGGGGGTGGGGCACCGTTCCGGTGGTCTATTTAGATAATTAAATGAAGCTCCATGGTGGCTTGGGCCTGCTCGCTGAGTTGCGTTTTAGTCATCAAATGCCCTCCCCATTCTCTCTCTCCCTCGAAAAACACCAACAACAACATCTATGCGTTCGTTTTCAATGTTTATATACATTTTTGAGCAGAATTTTCTAATTTCTCGTGTGGAACGCTTTGAGCTGCCGGGCTGCGATTGGCAGACTGGGTCCGGGTGAGGAGATCACCACCGGCATCGAGAGGTCGACTCTGACGGGCGGACGGATCTCTTCCTGGGAGACGACGCGCCGATAGCAATCAGGGCCAGTCAATTTAAATGTCAGCGGCAAACGTGCCGAGCAAGCGGGAGAGAAGGAGGAACTGGGGGTGGTTCTCTCCCGTGTGTGTGTGTGTGTGTGTGTGTGTGTGTGTGCGCGCGCGCGCGCAGGCCGCCGCAGCGCCGAGCGAGAGTTAAGGGCGGATTCAGTTAGCTGTTGAAAGTTGCTCATAATAAGCCACAGGTGTTAGAGGAAGGAGCGGGTGTTTCCACCGAGCGGGTCGGAAGTCACCGGTCCAGAAACAGACCGCTTTTCCGCTTTCATGCGCCTATTCTAGAAACCAGCTCTTCCAACGTCGTCGGACTCAAACTAGCGGAAGGGAAAGTGACCCGAAATAGGGAAGTAGGTCTAAGGAGGGGGAGGGGTGTAAGTTGGCGTAGCAAAGGGATAAAAAAAAAAATCAGAAAAAAACTGTTGGTCAAAAAAGAAGATGCGACGCGTGGAAGGCGCTTGCCGATTAGGATCATAAGGGCAGCCCCAGGCAGCCGCGGAGGGGTAAAAGAGGGGGGGGGGGGGGGCAGAGGCAGATGCCTGTGGCATTGTGAGGGGGGGGGGTTGGCGGCCACGCTAAAGCGTTCCCTTCACCCGGACTGAAATGGAGAGGAAGTGGGAATTGAGGGGGAGGGAGAGAGAGAGGGGGGCAAATGTTTCCAAAGTGGCCCGGAGTGGGGCATGAAGCTGCGGAGGGGTGGGCAGCGTCGGCAATGGGGGGGGAGAGAGAGAGAGAGAGAGAGAGAGAGAGAGAGAGAGAGAGAGAGAGAGAGAGAGAGAGAGAGAGAGAGAGAGAGAGAGAGAGAGAGAGAGAGAGAGAGAGAGAGAGAGGCCGGTGCTCCATGGATGGCCATCGAGGTCCCCGACTCTACGACATGAGCAGCCCGACATGTATGAGTCATGGTACAGCCCTTTTCCAGGCGAGGCGCGTTACACACCCTGTCATAATGTGCCTAGGATACATGAGCCCGGCAACCCGTCCTATTCCAGAACCAGAGTCCCTGGGTTCAAATACCGTGAATTTGCTGCTCTCCATTTAATTTCGTAATGGCTCTGCGTTCGGCAGAGCTGAAAGCTGAGGAGGAGTCGACTAAGAGAACAATAAGAGAAAACTGCGCTGCGATATTCTCTCGCTAAAATGCATCTGTTCCTTGTTGTGGCCAGCAGCGTGGTCCTCGAATCACGGCTGGTGGTCTGGAGCCGAGGGGGAGGCGCGACCAGGCGCGGCCCGCAATCCGGGCAATATGGTGTAAACGGACGATGGCCTCCGTGTGGCGGCGCCCTGCGAACCCTGCGAGCCGTGCCGCAGCTCCAAAGTAAACATGGATCTGCTGTTGGTCTGGGCGGGGGCAGCGGGGGCGGCGGGGGCGGCGGGGGCGGGCCGTGAAGCCCGCCTGCAAACTGTCGGAACGGAGCAGGCCCTTCCGGCACAAGCACCCATTCCGAGAGGGGGTGTCCGGCCCGTTGTCGGGATTTCCACTTTGCTTGGAGTGACTGCGAAAAATTCGCCGTCCGAATTCCCTCGCCTCAAATACCGGCCTGGTCGGGACACTGAGCGCCTGCGAATGCTGGGGTAGGCCAGCCCGCACAACACGCGTGCGGTGGGGACGCCGCCGTTGCCTACCCAGCAGGCGCCATCTGCATTGGCCGCGGAGCAGAGATCCGCGGTGTCACGTGACTTAGGGGACGTTCATAAACTACGTGACTGATTTTAGTCCACTTTTTTTGACCCCCTCCCCCCTTTGTCGTGACCTAGCTTCCCTAACCTCACCATCCATGAAGGATAGGATCGTAACCATAGACTGACCCCCCCCCCCTAAATTGGTCCCGTAGTTTGTGAACGTCCCCTTACGGACGGACCCTGCCTCCTGGCGCCTCTTGGGCCCGCGCCACGTCCCCTCCAAATTCACCCTCCCGGTCGTGTTTGGCGCACTCCCTCAGGGCAGCAACTACCGCTGCTGCAGGTTCTGGGCGCGAAAATTTACCGCCGCGAACGTTAAAGTGTGCTGCAGGGGATGGGGAGGAATTACTCGAGCCCACATCCACAGTGGATCTTTAACTCCCGAGGTGCGGTGGACGGGGGAACTTTTGGCCTCCGGCTGGGCTGCCCCCTGGCCCCCGCGGCCCCCGCGGCCCCCGCGGCCCCCGCGGCCCCCGCCGGGGGTCACTCCCAACGCCGCGCCCGACACGGTTCGGTTCAAGTTAGGGAGCAGACCGCCCCGCCCCGCCCCGCCCCGCCCCGCCCCGCCGAGCAGCGCGCGTTCGGGGGCCAACTTTAGGTTGTTATCGTAAATACACCGTGCGGCGGCCAACTTCTTGCAGGTACCGATGTTGGGGGAACCACTTTCTTTTCGCCTTCAAGAAGCACAGGAGCCAGCCATGGAGGATACTCGCCAGCACCGCCAGCACCGCCAGCACCGCCAGAACCGAGGGGATAATAACTTCGGTAATCCGGCGGTCACGGTCTGGGTAATCCGGGGTAATCGAATGGTGATCCAGGATATTTGAAAGGTAATCCGGGGTAATCGAAAGATAATCCGGGGTAATCGAAAGACAATCCGGGGTAATCGAAAGGTAATCCGGGGTAATCGGAAGGTAACTAGGGGAAATCAAGGGCGGATTACCGTCAGGTAATCCGAGAATTTTAAAGAACATTCCGAGTAAGCTGGGGTAATCCTGGGGTAATCCGAAGTGATCCGGGGTAATACGAAGAAACCTGGGGGCGATCCGTGGTAATTCAGCGCAAAACCACGGTAATCCGGCGGACACGATGTTGCCGTGTTGTTTCCCCCTCGGCCAGAGCCGCCAGCCTCGCCAGCCCACTCCTCCGTCTCCCTTGTTACACGGGCCTCCGATAGAGGTGTAAAGTACAGCCCGGAATGGTGGAAAGCTTTCAGTGGCGCTGCGAGTTTGGATATCGTAACCGCGCCGTACATAATAACAAAAGAAGCTCTGCCGCTCTGACGTCCTCACCACCATACCATATCCTCCCGCTGGGAAAGCTAAAGCCAAAGCATGCAGTCCAAGGCGTGTGTGGCACCGCTGTTTGTGATCTAGAAATAAGTGTCCTCAAGGACCGAAAAATGAAACCAAAACAAAGGCACACAAAAACCCCACAAAACACTATGAATACAACAATTTAAAAATAACAGGTAGTGTAGTTGTGAGAAGGAAAAAAGGTTGGAGGAGAGAGAGTCACACACACACTCAGAGAGAGAGAGAGAGAGAGAGAGAGAGAGAGAGAGAGAGAGAGAGAGAGAGAGAGAGAGAGAGAGAGAGAGAGAGAGAGAGAGAGAGAGAGAGAGAGGAGAAGGTAATCCGCGCGCGGCAGCCCGGCTCGGAGACACGCACCCCGAATGGCTCCGCGTGTTATTGTGGGACTTTGTTTCACGACGTCCTCCGTCTTTCTGTCTCCCTCCTTCTCCCGTGCCATCCTCACTTCTCTCTCTCTCTCTCCTTCTCACCCGTGCCGTGTACCGAGAGTGACGCACTACGCCTGGGCGAACCTAGAAGGGGGTTCATGGACCGAGACTCCTTTTTCAGCCAGCAGCAAACAACAACAACAACAACACCAACAACACCGGTAACGGCCAGGTGGGCGCTGGCTGTCTGAGGGCGTGCAGATATAAAACTGCGGAGACGGGGAGGAGGGGGAGGGCAGGGGGAGGGGGGGGGGTGCGGCAGGGGGAGGGGGCTGAGGGGGCGCGTGCCCGTGACAGCCTCCTCCAGGCTTAGCTAGGATCATTACTGCCGGCCAAAGTGAAACATGACATAACTCCTCCGTGTGTGTGTGTGTGTGTGTGTGTGTGTGTGCTCAGGGTGAAAGTCCCCATACATCTTGGAATCGCACACCTCTCGGGCTGCAGCAGCAGTAGCGGCCACAGCCACAGTAGCAGTAGCAAGCAGCAGGAGCAGCAGCAGCGGCGACAGCAGCAGCAGCAGCAGCAGCAGCAGCAGCGACAAGCAGCAGCAGCAGCGACAGCAGCAGCAGCAGCAGCAGCAGCAGCAGCAGCAGCAGCAGCAGCAGCAGCAGCAGCAGCAGCAGCAGCAGCAGCAGCAGCAGCGGGACGGCGGCATGGCCATGGCGGCGGTGTGGTCTGGTCATGGCACACAAGCTCTGCGGCGAGCGCCCGCCCACCGCTGCATAGGCAACCCGCTGGGCAGCCGAGGCCGCCCGCTGCCTACCTCCCCGGCGGCGCCACGGTCCTTGCACTCCCTGCCCGCCCCACTCGACGCGGTCCGCTGGGGGTCCGCCGGGGTCCGCCGGGGCCCGCCGCGGTCCCCTGGGGCTCGTAGGTAAGAAGCAAACTGGTTGCGCCTGTGGTCACAATGCCCGCCTTGGCCCGCCCCGCCCGCCGCGCCCCCTGGCGGCGGTAGCGGCCAACGGCAGGGGGGAGTTGAAGCAGGGCTCTTATCGCGTCTGCAGCGAGACCGCAAGGCGCCGAAATAATGCGCAGGGAAATGCACAGCCCGAGTACCTCCTCCAAGCACGACAATGAGGGCAGGATCACTCTTCGACGCCGCACCCCGCACCAACCGCCTACCCTTCCCTCCGCATCGGGTTAATTTTCGCCCCTGCTGATGCACCTGTCTCCCGTCTGGGTGCCCGCCCCGCCCCCCCGCCCCGCCTTCGTGACCACGTGACCTGCCTGTGCAGTCAGCCGCCCGCTCGCCGCCTTTTTGCTGCGATTTCGTGCCGCTCCGACGCCGCCCAGCCGTTTTCAGCGGGGCGCTGCTCGGAGGGAGAAGGGCCCTCGCCCACTGCCCCGAGGGGGGCCCCACGGAGCCCCACGGAGCCCCACGGTGCCCCACGGTGCCCCTCGGCCGGCCTGGCTCTAAGCCCGGGAAGGACATGGCGGGCTGTCCGGGGGACACCCGGGGACACCCCCCGTCGCTACGTGACCGTACTCTTTACTGTGGCTAACGACCACATAAAGCAACCATCTGGCCACCCCGAAGGCAAGCAGGGAGGGACAGAGAAAGACAGAGAGAGAGAGAGAGAGAGAGAGAGAGAGAGAGAGAGAGAGAGAGAGAGAGAGAGAGAGAGAGAGAGAGAGAGAGAGAGAGAGAGAGAGAGAGAGAGAGAGAGAGAGAGAGAGAGTCTGACGTGCCGGCGCTGTCCACCCCGCCATTGTGCAGGAAGTCAATATAAGTTCAGGTCGCTTGTTGTATCAAGGCGGCATGAAAGCCAGCAAAACCTATGAAATAAGTTTTGGGGCGGGCGCTCGCTGTAAATTAATTTCCAAACACCTGTAAACGACAACATGGCTTGCGACAACACAGTTATACGCAAGCCGCTACTACGCGGTATGAGAAATCGCAGTGACCACATCGGTGACCACCGTGAATCCGCGTCAGCTAGTGCTGTTGTTTATAATTTATTGTGACTTATTATTAAAGTGTACCGAAGGCTATTAAACTTGCAAGGGGCACGCAAAAGGGTCTAAACTATGGATGCGTGATCGGATTCACTGTCAGAAAAATAAAATTGCATTGATTAAGAAAATCAGGTCGACTAAATTTTGTAATCGATTCAACCAAAGCTCAGTCGTTTCCACTAAAATTTCGTCGAAAAATCGACTAAATTTTTGTCATCTTAATTTCGTTAGTCAATTCAAATTTATTTTTCTGAGAGTTTCGCCCAGAGGCCTGCCCTCCTCGTACTTGCGTCGCAAGGTCGGAGCAGAAAGGCACCGCCAGCGGGCTGTCAGGCTGCCAGCACACACCACAAACTTTATGAGACGAATGGGGATACGACCAGACGTTCTTACACACTAAATTCCAGCCACCGGGCGCACGGCGCAGCTCTCTGCCTGCTGTCGTCTGGGAAGGCACTCTGTAATTTTTTTTCGTCATGTGACATTAAATATTGATGACGAAATGTTCGTCACTTCTGGGCAGAACGCTTAAGAACATGGTTTTCTATCTGCTGAAGTACATTTTTTTTTGTGATGAGTTTTTCGCTACACCATGTGTGGTGGATAATTCTTGAACACAATTTAAGTGTGTATTTTTTTGTAAGGTAATGAAGAATATTTTTACAGTGCGTACTCACCGCACTTCACCGCCACAAGCAGTCTCACATTTTAAATAATTCATTTTTAACCCAGCCTAACAGACTTCACTTGCAGGAAGATAAAGCAGCTTGGATCAAAGTCAGTAGGTAACCTTGGTAAGTTCAAGACTTGACCGAAGAAAATATTTTTCTGTGTGCCCGGAAACAAATACACAAATGTTTTCCGTGCAGGACGAAGGCGGAAGGGGGTGAGTGATTCAGGTCGAGAAGGCGGCGGTGGGCAGCGATCGCACGTGTGATATTTATCGCATCTCCTGCCTGTCACTGGGACTTACTCCCTCCCTTCGCCGTCGTTCGCCCTGCCCTTCCCTTTTCCTCTGCTGTAACGTCCCCATGCACCGCTTATGGAGATAGCTGCAGGTTTTGAATATAGATGACCGGAATGGCGAGAGGATAAGTCTCGGAAGCGGCGGACCCGCGGAAGGAGAAGGGGAAGAGGGGAGAAGGGGAGGAGAAGGGGGAGAGCGGAGGGGGAAGTCGAGCCCCGCGCGCGGATTCGCGTGCGCCGCCGTGGGGAACGGCGTCCATTTGTCATTGAGGTGTGTCTCCTTGTCCGTTGGGCCGGCGGGGAGAGAGAGGGAAAGAGAGAGTGAGAGAGAGAGAGAGAGAGAGAGAGAGAGAGAGAGAGAGAGAGAGAGAGAGAGAGAGAGAGAGAGAGAGAGAGAGAGAGAGAGAGGGGGAGAGAGAGAGTCTGGGCGCGTGGCGCATGACGCGGGGAGAGGGGCGGCCGCTGCGTCTGATGTCGGTCGCACGAGAGACATGGAGATGGCGTTGACCCTCACCCTGACCGACACGACCCTGCTGTGGGATGCCATTTCCGGTTCCGGTTCCGGCTCGGGGGCCCGCGGGGAGAGGGGGGGGGGGGGTCCGGGTCCGCGTGCATCTGCGTGAGACACACGGCTTCCCGGAGGACTGCGAAGAGGAGATCGCGCGATACCACTACATCTACCTGGCTTGGCCTGGCCGTACACTGTGAACTCCAAGCGCGGATCATCGTTTAACGTGTCCGTAATGACGTACCTTCAGTGACAACGTTGTGGACAGGGTCTCCCTCTCGCCGCACACTGCCTCTTCGCCTCTCATATTGCGGGAGGGCACCAGATGCACCACCTAACGTGTGTGTGTGTGTGTGTGTGTGTGTGTGTGTGTGTGTGTGTGTGTTCCCGCTGAAACTTTTCTCGCACCGGACACCCGCCTGGGCCCTGCGCTCCCCTCCGCCCCCACACCGCACTCCCCGTGGTCTTCCCTTGGCCGTCGCACAAGTTCCCGCGTGGTTTCGTAATTAATGACCACCGGGGAGACGGAATTTATAACGGGGTCTCCCACGTGACACACCCACGTGACCGTTTGGCGGCGCAGCGTTAGAGCGGCAGCATGTCCGCAGATACCCCGTGGAGTGGGGGTCCATTCCGACGGCGGCATCAGGGGGACAGCAGGGAAGAAAATTAACAAAAAAGAAGTGGTCGAGTCTCATTTTCTCGTCCCTTGCCCAGCAGCAGCAGCAGCAGACGCAGCAAAAACAACAACAGCGCGACATGGAGTGTACCTTCTCTAATTATTTTCGCGTAACCCTGCCGTGTGGTGTCGAAGAAATGGAGCAAGAAATAATAAATAATATCAGCATCAGCTGCCCTCTGCGGCGCGTTCGTTATTCTAGAATTTTCAAACACCTTTTTTTTCGGTCGTTCCTGTTGGTCACGTGGTGTTTTCCGAATTTGAATAAAAGTAAAGCGAGTGGCTGTGTAGATGCAGATGCCGGCAGTTGCGTTGTTACGTTGGCAGCGCCGCTCCCCCGCGCCGCACTGCACACGTCCAGCCACTCTGCGCGGGCCAAATCCATTTCTGAGACGCGAGCGAAAAAGGGGGCAGAAAGGCAGGGGAGCGAGAGAGAGGGAGCACGGAAAAGGCGGGACGACTCGACCACCTCTGGGATTTGGCTGATTCTCTCTCTCTCCCGCCCCTCGTTGGGGCCCGGACCGGCGGGGCGTGGCGGCTGCCTGCCGGGGGCGGCCGGGGGCGGCCGGGGGCGGCCGGGGGCTGCTGGGGGCCCCGCGTGGGGTCCGGAGGGGCGCTCCAAACCAGCCGGAGCAGCCCCGCCGCCTCCGTCCGCCGCCCTTGCCGACCCGAGCCGCGCCTCGCCTGGCTGTGAAACGGCCAAGTTTTGCTCACATGTTTAATGCAATGTGGCCAATATTCCTCTCGTCGGCAACGCCCAAACGACCCTCGGGGTCCTGTCGGGCTGCCGGGGGGCCTGCGGTATGAGAATGTTGCCGGCACCACGCCCTCCTGGACAGCCAGGCGGCGAGTGCGCGGAGAGTGCATCCAGCCCCTGAAAACACTCAAAAAAGGAACCACAATGAACAGAAAATGACCAAAGAGAGTGGGCATGGCCAAGGGGGCGGGTATGGACGGGCATGGACAAGGGAGTGGGTATGACCAAGGGGGTCGTGGGCATCACCAAGGGGGTTGGCATGACCAAGGGGGTGGGCATGACCAAGGGGGTGGGCATGACCAAGGGGGTCGGCATGACCAAGGGTGTCGGATGACCAAGGGGGTTGGCTTGACCGAGGGGGTGGGCATGACCGAGGGGGTGGGCATTGCCAAGAGGGTGGGTATGACCAAGGGGGGTGGGCATGACCAAGGGGGTTGGAATGACCAAGGGGGGGGCATGACCAAGGGGGTGGGCATGACCAAGGGGGTTGGCATGACCAAGGGGGTGGGCATGACCAAGGGGGTGGGCATGACCAAGGGGGTGGGCATGACCAAGGGGTTGGGCATGACCGAGGGGGTGGGCATTACCAAGGGGGTGGGCATTACCAAGGGGATGACCATAGGAAGGGGAGCATCATGTAAAGAAGATGAGAGAGAGAGGCAGAGAGAGAGAGAGAGAACGCGTTCCCCCCTGACCCCTGGCCGACCCTGGGCCACAGGGTCCGGTGGGTCCCGCCTTGTCCTGTCCGGAGGGCATCGTGGATAGAATGCCAATCTAATAGACGCAATGGCATCGCCCCGTCTCTCTCGCTCCCCCTCCCCGTCGCCGCCCGCGGTCCGTCACTCTGTCTCTTTCGGACCCCTTCCCTTTACCCGCCGGGCGGCGGACTGCATTTCGCAGGTCGTTCTGCGCCTTTTCGTCGTGCGGACGTTTGGATCGGTGCACCCGTCTCCTGTCCGCTCCGCCCCGCTGGGAAGTTTGGAGCCCCATTGCAGTGCAAGTGTGTGTGTGTGTGCGTGTGAGTGTGAAGGGTGCGTGTGTGAGTGCACGCACTCTCGTGTGTGCACGTCTTTGTGAGCCCCCCCCCCCCCCCCCCCCAACTTACCGCGCCTACTTTGAAAAGTTTTGTCGGCGAAAAGGATCTGCGAAAGTGTTCGGCTATCCATCCCCCATCCCCAGCCTGGCTCGGTCGGCAGCCCGTTACCAAAACTGTTTGGGACAAATTCAGTTCGCCGGCCGGTTTTCTCCCGAAGGTCACAGTTTATCACGTTGGTCACCCTGTCTATGGTCACCCTCTGCGATCCCTGTGCGAGGGCGTCTCGGGTTCGAATACCAGAACAGCGGATTTTTTTGTTTGTGAATTTTTGTGACCGCGTCACAATCGACATTTTTCTACTATCATCGTCTTCTTTGGATTGTATTGTGTTGTTGATTCGCTCTTCATCAGCAAAGTGCAGCAGGAGGGGTAAGAATGGCTGTGTACCTGTAGCGGGGCAGACACGGCAGACGACACAAGACGCACCGCTGCCGTCTCATTGCTTTCCGCATTCCGCTCACGGTCCACGGCAACGCTGTCATCAAGGAGGGAGGGAGGGGGACGGCGAGGGGGAGGAAGGGAGAGGGGTGAAAAGTGAAAGAGCCGTGCGCCTTTCAGGGCGGACAGCGGAAGGGAAAAGAAAGGGAAAGAGGAAAAACAGGGGAGGCAGGCGGGATCAATGAAGAGCGGCCGACCTGCCTGCGGTGCAAATGAAGCGGCGGTCGTCTGATTAAGTTGTGTGTCTCGTCGAGGAGCGGATAACGATGGCGTTTTACTTCTTTTAGCTCATTTCAGGGAAGAGCTAACTTCATTTCAAGTTTATAATAAAATACAGCGAAAATACTCACAAAATGTAATTAAAATTGTCACGTTCATTTTTCAAAATCCTACCTGAACTGTAATAAATTTCCTAGACGAATATTTTTTTTTAAATCCATACCTCTTGGCTCTTTCCCTCGGTGTTCAATTTCACCTCCAAAAAATATCGGCGCAGTGTGCGACCGTGTGGTGCGCGCGTGCCGAGCACCCATTCCGGGATCCCGGAGACGTCTATTACTCTTGCGGGCCTCCGGGGGCCTCCGGGGGGATTTGCCGAACTGCACTTCTTCTGCGCAATATTGTGGCGTTTTAATGCTGCTTCGCGTTGCTGCGCCCTGCTTGGCGCCCCGCCCCTGCTCCCCGCCGAGGGGCCTAACTGACGCGCTGGGATCGTTCTGTGAATTACCTTTCTGCTCGCCTCCCTCCTCCTTCCCGCGGGGATGGCGTGGCGTTGCTAGCGCCGTCTCAGATTCCTCTCTGCTCTCGCATTCCGCCGCCATCACTTTCCATTCTCCGCGAATGAAAACCGAATCCTGGTGGCGGAGGAGGGCCTGCGGCGTGGACTACACCGTCCGACCACGCGGCCAAACTCAAGTTTTTGGATGAAAAACGGAAAGTGAGGATAGGAAGGTGTGGATTTTGTTTTTCGGGAAAGTGAGGAGAGAAGATGTGGATTTTGTTTTTTCGGTTCAAATTCCTGGCCCCCGCGAGAAGTCGTACTTCCGCCGGCGAGACTCCACGCGTGTCAGCGCGGGGTATCGGCGCACCGCTACCGGATAGGCAACCCTCCGCACCGGGCGGCCGGCTGCCGCTGCAGTAGCACAGCTGGAGGCGCCGGCGCCCATGGGGGTGGCGCCTGTAGGCGCGTGCTGCGCGCGTGGCGCCGTCACAACAAACCCGGCGCGGCGGTGGCGCCCTCAGCCGGCGGCGGCGGCGAGACGGCTAACTAAGCCAGGTCGACGCCCCGCGCGTCGGCATTCCCCCGCCGAAGTGCGGCGCCGAGCCGGCAGAGGGCGCCACAGCAGGGGGTGGTGATGCCCGAAACAACGCGAGAAGCGATGCTGGGCGCTGCGGGTTCGGGTCGGGACCCGAGCGGACGGCTGCACGACCACTTTAAAGTCGGGTTTAGAAGCATAATAAATGGTTGAAACAAAGACGAGGACGAACTCTGATTCAGCCGCTTCGGTGAATCACTTCCACTTCCTTCCCAATCATTCCAATCACCAGACACCGAACTGATTCCGAAAAAAAAAATCAGCGAGAAAAAAAAAGCCTCATGGCATGTTTGACCGCTGTTGACAAAACCTATGTCGTCCCGGCTTCCGCCAGGACCCCTGCCTTCAACTTCGGTGATCTTACGGGAACCGGTGCTTTACGGCTGCTAGTTGGCCCCGGGACACAGCACTAGAACCCGCTACCCGGCTTGCGCCGGACGGATCTCCCGGCAACCCCTAGCCCGCGCTACTGCGCGAGGCCCCCTCCGCTAACCACGGTCTCCGGGACTCCATAATACTGTAGTGCCCTTCAACCGTAGTCTGGTTTGGCCCCACTCATCGTGGGAGTCCGCCCCTGCGAAGATTTGGAGGACATAGGTTCCCTTCGTACACGGCCGAAGCCGCTGTACTCTACTCGCTACGTACCGAGTAGCGGCATGTCCGCACCTGCCAGATTCAGAGAGAGGAAAACAGAAGCTCCGAACCCTAGGAGCTTCCGTACATCCCCCGAGTCTCCCCCCGGGATTGCTCCCGAGGCACAGAACGCCCCCCCGGGCGGGACCCTCGGATCTAGGGAATCGAACCCTAGACCCTCGGGACCGGAGGTTTGTGCCGGCGGCGCCTTAGCCCGCACGGTCGCTTGGACAGCCATACCGACGCCGCGTTCGGAAGTATATTTTAGGCACTGTCCGCCAAGCTGTGCCACAAGAAAAAGTTGAGCGACCGGTAAGATTTGAACCACGGACCTGTCGGTTTCTGATCGGTCCAGTAACCCATGCAGCTACCGAGCCACGATGGTTTGCGCTGCGCGCTCCCGACACTAGCTCCACAGAGTAGAGCTGAACATCGAAAATTTTTTTTGCAGGCGTAGGCAAGAGTTGATCCCGGGACACCGTCCGTTAGAAAACAGCGCCTCAACCGGTGCGGCTAACGTGCTACGCTACGAAGCGCCTGAAGCTTCCTACACTGTAGCATCTGTTCTCAAAGCAGAACATGAAGAGAACCTCGCTTTCCAGTCTCTTTCAAGAATTCCGTCCACTCTCTCTCCAGTCACATCCAGTCATTTTGTATTTCAGTCACTGTACAAATTTTCAGGACTAGTGTGCCCCTCGGATTCAGCGCTGTCCCGGGCGTCGCCATCCCCTGGCCACAGGCTGGGAGTTGGCCGAGTGGCTGTTCAGATACCACGTGACACACTAATCGAGGTGGAATTCGATTCTCGTTTGAATCGGCGTGGGCTAGTGCGTGAAACCGCCCGCGGGAATCGAACCCACAGAGCTGTCAGTCCCAGGGAGACTCAAAGCCCGCGCCAACGACGATTCGGAGAAAGGTCGCGGGGTTTGTGATCGCCCCCTTGCAGCGTCGGACTGGCAAAGTGCGAGAGGGACGGAAGGTTGATGTGACTACGCCAGTGCGGGAGAGACGCCCGGGCGTCGCACTCTGCCAGTCCGAATCTTCCCCCTTGTCTCGTACTTAACAAATCTAGACGCGTCTGCGATGCAAGGGCTAGGTTAGGCCAGCCCGTACGACTCGCGTGCATGCAGGAGTCTTGGTTGCCTACCCAGCAGGCGCTACTCACCCACCTCACCCCTCTGTCCTGTATCCTCCATCCTCTCTGCACCCCACCACCCGCCCGCCGGCCTCGTAACCCAATGTCGACCCCGACAGTCATCCGACTCGCTGCCCCGCCCTGCCCTGCCCTGCCCTGCCCTGCGCTGCCCTGCCCTGCCCTGCCCTGCCCTGCCCTGCCCTGCCCTGCGCTGCCCTGCCCTGCCCTGCCCTGCCCTGCCCTGCGCTGCCCTGCCCTGCCCTGCCCTGCCCTGCCCTGCCCTGCCCTGCTGCGCTGCCCTGCCCTGCCCTGCCCTGCCCGGAGGTTGGGGCGGGCGGCGGGGTGGGGCGGCGTGGCTCGAGCGACAAACTTTCATTAGCTCCACACACTTGTGGATGTGTTTTACATTAATGTCGCATGCAAATATACGCTCCGGGTCACCGCCTTGTTTGCTTCTCGGTCGGCCTGAGGGGCGGTGCATGAATGTCGGCGACAGGGCTGTGACAGGCGGACAGCGTCTTCAACGACCCATTAGCAGAGGCGTGCGCCGGAAGGTGCCGCGTCCCGGGAACTAGTCAGCACCGGTGCCGTCGTGGTACCGCGCTCGCTTGCGACGCCGTGGGGTCCTGGGTTCGAACACCTCCCCTTCCTCTTTTTTTCTTCTTTCAATTCGGACAAAATTGTTCCCGGTTGGAACTTGACCCCGACTCCCGACCTAGTTCACCGTCCACCCCAATAATAACAAGTCAGCAGCGCCCTCAGTGTGCCCCAGTTCCGGCGGACACCGAGCCCCGCAGCCGCAGCCCCGCACGCCCATGCAGTGCCTGCTTGTGCACCCCGGGCCGGGCCGCGCCCTCCCTGCCTCCCTCCCTCCCTCCCTCCCTCTTTCCCTCCCTTCCGACACCCCACGGCCCTTTATCTCATTCGCATTTCTAATATTTCCGGCGGCCCGCGCACCCACGCTGGCACTGGGGGAGGAGGGCGCAGGGCTCGGAGGCGCGCCCCCACTAACACGGTTCCCAAGCGCCACCACCCCTGCACTGGCGCCACCCCTCGCGCAGCCGGCGCCCCTGACCAGGACCATCTGCTCCACGGCCGAGTCCAGGACACGGCACGCGGAATGTGCTCCCAACACCGCGGTATTCGAACCCGGCCATGACAACCAAGTCTGACATCGAAATAGGGATGGTTCAACTTCAGCAGATACTGCCGACTTGGGGATAGCACGCATTTTTTCCCCAACCCATGTTATTATTACCATTATTATTTTCAAATTTCGCGTGCGGTATCTCGATCGCAGGCTGACAACATCGGCTCGGTCAACACGGTCTGCCCCTTCCTGTTTATCAAAACTCGTCGCTCCGTGTGCATAAGAATGGCGGCATTATTCGCAGCGCAGCAGCGGCAGCAGAGCACCCCTACCCGTGCTCACCACAAGCCACCACCGCTCGGCGGGGCGGCGCGGGGCGGCGCGATGCCACAACGCCTCCGTCATAAAACAGCCGGCCCTGCGCTGCGCGAGAGAGACAGAGAGATGCATAGCAGTAGCTGCGGCCCTCCCCCCTCGTAGTCCCATGGTCTTCTCTCTCTCTCTCTCTCTCTCTCTCTCTCTCTCTCTCTCTCTCTCTCTCTCTCTCTCTCTCTCTCTCTCTCTCTCTCTCTCTCTCTCTCTCTCTCTCTCTCTCTCTCTCTCTCACTCTGTCGCGCACGCTTTGTGCGCGTGATCGCCCCGGCGCGTAATATCTGTATGTAATCAGCACCCCCTAAGAAAACAGCCACCCCTTTCCCCCTCTCTCCCTCCCTCTCCTCCCTCCCTCTCCCCGGCAGCGTTGCACATCGCATTTCGCGCCAGCTTTATTCCTAGGGGACATATTGGTCAAATTACAGATCGCGTCACTTGTCAGTGTTTGTTTTGGCTGCGGCTGCTCTGGCAGGCGTCTTTTCTTGTTGTTGTTGTTGCTCCGCTGCGACAGGCGCTGAAGACGTGGACATCTCTATTATCACACACACACACACACACACACACACACACACACACACACACGTACTTTTCCTACCGCCCCGCGGAAATACTTCTTTTTTAAATACGATGTGGACGGGACCGAAGAGTAGGTGACTTTGGACTTACTCTTTTGCAGTGTGGGCGTCAACGCTTTTTATTTTCGTTGTTGTAAGAGGGGCGCTGTAGAATTGACTGACTTTCTTCTCGCCGTACTCAGATTCCCGTCACGTACTCTCCATGTGTGTGTGTGTGTGTGTGTGTGTGTGTGTGTGTGTGTGTGTGTGTGTGTGTGTGTGTGTGTGTGTGTGCTCGGCGGGTAAGAAGCATCAGCAGCAGAGACATTCGTTGCACTTCTTTTGTAACAATTTTCCTCACATAACCTTTCTAACCTTTCAAACGTTTCTGAAACACGCAATATTAATTCGTCGCGAGAAATTTGCTACGACCCTTTCAGGAGGTGAAATCTGCCACCGGAATGCTGTGGTGTCGCCGCGCGGGTCACGGCCACCTATAGCGGCCTCCGGTGACGTCATCAGAACCATTTCTCACTCGGGGAAGTCGCGTCACCGGTTGAATTCGAAATAACATTCTGCGACGCTGCGCGGGAGGCGCGGGCGGAGCGGGCGTGTTGTGTGCCGAGCATTTATACACGTCATCGGGTCTGAACGCCTCTCTAAGCGCCGGGCTTTGCAGGGATGACGGGGTGGGGGGGAGTGGGAAGGGTGGGTACCACCGGTATGCCGGCCCAACAGAGCCGGCCCGCAGGGATGACGGGGTGGGGGGGAGTGGGAAGGGTGGGTACCACCGGTATGCCGGCCCAAGAGAGCCGGCCCGCAGGGATGACGGGGTTGCGCTGCAGGGCCTCGGACCTCACTCACTCACTCCCCCCCCCCCCCCTCTCTCTCTCTCTCTCTCTCTCTCTCTCTCTCTCTCTCTCTCTCTCTCTCTCTCTCTCTCCTCCTGTCCTTTCCCTCCCCCCCCCCCCTCTCTCTCTGTTCGTCGGCGTCGGGTTTAAGACCGGGCGGTCTTAAGACCCGACTCGCTTTAAAGGGGATGATGCCCTAACGGTAGGCGGCAGGAGGGGGACTGCTTTCGGAACTCGCTGGTAGGGACTGATGGAGGCACTCACGCATCGCACCATTATCTAGACCCTTGTCGCATTGCGTTCGGAGGCGCGAAAAAACAAAAAAACAAAACGAGCAGTTCGCGGTATTCGAACCCGCGACGTTTCTAGGGTCGGTTGCTGATGAAGAAGCAGCATAGAGGGGGGGGGGGGAGGGGGGAGGTCGGTGGATTTCCCGGGTTCAGGAGATGTGTCACTGCGCTCTATACGTGGGCGGGTACTGCATAGACCATGACGTGGCCAGTCCCCCCCCCCTCTCAAGGACTCGTTCTCCGTACTGTACAAGCGTCCACCCATTCAGCCCCCCCCTCCCCCCACTACTGAACCCCACCACCCAGCAGTACAAAAGGCCAGCCACTCTTGCCCATCTCACGTCGCATTGCCCCACCAATGCCAATTATTGCTCCTGTAGCAGCAGACGAGGCCGCCCTGACCAACCAATTCCGTGTTCCGAAAATTGAATTCCGTTTCCTTGAACGCAGCAGGCGCGCGGGGGCGGCTGGACACACACTGCGGCCGGCGCGGCGTGGCGTACCCGTGTGGAGGGAGGGAGAGGGAGGGGTAAGGTGTGGGGCGGGGGTATCGGAGCAGGGGTGCAGCGCCGCTGTAAATGGTGATTGTGGGTGCAAGTGTGTCGCGCGGGAGGGGAGGGGCGGCGGGGGAAGCGCAGCAGGGCACACACACACACACACACACACACACACACACACACACACAAACACAAAGCACTTGGATGGCGATGCTTGATAGGGATTTCGACGCGGAATGAGAATTTCCCTCTCCCTTCCTCCTTTCCCGCCCTGTCTCTCTCGTACTCATCCGAATGAGCTCTGGCGCCCGGCCCGGCTGCGGGGGTGGTGGTGGTGGTGGCGGTGCGGGGCGCGGTGCCGGCGGTGACCCTGCCCGGCCTGGCCCGCGGGGGTGTTTGCCCCGAGGGGTGAGGGTGGGGGAGAGCGCCCCGGAGGCCGCCGTCATGCCGATACTGTCGTCGGCTCGGCCCTGCGCGCGTAACACTACACAAACAGGCGTCACCGCGCGAGGTCGACCCCCACACCGCGCCGCCGACGGCCCTCCGCCCGCACCGCGCCGCCGCAGCCTCCCAGGACGCCGTCGTCGTCCTGCATCCGGTCACCGAGACCGCCGCGCCGTCCGCGTCGGAGTGATCGTGGGCGTGTCAGTGATAGCATAGAAGTGAAAGTGAAAGTGAAAGTGCTCCATCGTCGTCCTCGGACCGAGTGATCGTCGTCGTCCTTTTGTCGCGGACTCGGACCGCATAATAGACTTACATGATCGGATTTTCCGCGCCGGCGACACGGTGCTGTGTGTCCGTGGGGGAGTCCCCCGACCCGCTCCCCGGCAGCGGCTGCAAGTGACGGACTAGTGACGGCCGATGACAGCCGCGTGCACCCCGCGCCCAGTGCTGCCAACCGACGAATGAAATCATGTGGGCTGGTTAAGGTTGGCAGCGGCGGGGTTGGTTAGCCTGGGGGTCATCCCGGGGTGGTGGTCCACCTCAAGCAGCCGGACCGAAAGCGCACCCTGGCTGAGGATTTAGCGCGCCCGACCGAACCGATCCAAACCGCCAGGTTTGGAGAGGCAATTGGATTATTGGCAGCAACAGCAGACGCGGCCCCAGCAGTCCCAGCAGCTAGCAGCCACTGGATGAGTCACCCACGTGTGCGCCTGGGACCGGCGCGGCCCGGGCCAGCAGCGCCAGCGGCGCCAGCAGCCTCGTGATCTCGTTACATCGACCGCCGCCAAGCCGCCCCCGGCCCCGGCCCCGGACCGCCCCCAAGCCGGCCCAGAGAGCAGCCCCAGGCTCCAGAACGCCTCCAGATGACGGGCTTGCGTTCTAGATTCGGTCTAGAACGATATTTTTGGAGATATCCTGAAGAAAAATTTCCCTGACTCGAGGAGCACAATTTTTCGTCAAAAAAATTGAAGGAAAAAGAAAAATTTTCAGTAGAATTTTATTGACCTTCTCAAAGTGTTCCCCCGACCATACCTAGGTCGTATCTGTGTCTCCACGTGGTCTTCACCAGGTCACGCCTAGATCTCTTCCAGGCCGTCTCCAGTCCTTCCACCCCAGACTCCAGAGGACTTCTCCAGACTGATCTCGCCTCCAGGTCGCCCCGACGGCCTCTGTCGCCTCCGCTGTGATCGACGACGCCGGAAACGAAGGCGACGAAGACGGATGACGGCGTGGCGGTCGGCTCGGCCCCGCCGACCCGGGACCGGAGAGGGGACCCCGACCGCCAGGATATTGGCAATATTCGCACCGCGGCCGACGTCTGCCGAGGCACCTCCCCGATGACGTCACCGCTGCGTGCACCTCGGCGCCAGACATCTTGACGTCGTGAGCAGGAATCGCGAGGCGAGGAAAAGAAACGGAGGGATATTCAAACGTGAGCTTTTCGCACGGCGGCAGACATAAAACCAGCAGCCGCGGGGGTGTTGTTCAACCCTTCCGAGTGCCTCCGCACCGCTCCACGCCCCGCTCCGCCACGCTCCGCCACGTTCCGCCACGCCCCGCCACGCCCTGCACCACGCTACGACACCCCCGCTGGCGCCAGCCACGGAGGGGTGCCCGTGCATCCGCGTGCTGAATCGGCATGTGCTCCTGCTGCTGCGCGTCGGACCGAGAAAAGAGGGAGGCGCCTCGCCCAGGACTCATTGCAGCCCGGGCAAGGTAATGACCCAGCAGAATCCAATCAGGAGCCGCGCGTGTGACGTCATCGCCATGATGGATAGCGAGGAGCAGGACGACACGGCACCCGGGCCGCGACCCGCGACGGGGACCTCGGGGAGGGCGTGACTGTACCGGTGTCGTCAGCATGCTGTTCGACGTGAAGCCGGGCGTCTCCGCGACGGTGACCTCACCCCCGTCGACGAGGTCCCCGACGAGCCCCGTGGACGTCCTCAACCTGTCGACGGTGGTGCACCGTCGCCCCCGCCGCGCCCCTGGCTCGTCCCGGATCGCCCTCCCTGTCGCACAGCGCAAGTCCAACACGCAGCTCGTGGACTGGGACTCGCCGTCGACGTACACCGGCACGGTGAAACGGCGCCCCTCCATCGGGGACATCGTCGGCAACCGGGCCAGCTCGTCCAGCATGGGCTCCCCGGACACCCCTACCGGGCCGCCGCCGTCCTCCCCCACCAGCCCCGGCACCGAGGCTTCCCGGCGCAACGGCAACCTGCTACCCGCGCCCGCCGCCAGCAAGCTCAAGAAGCCCAACACCCTCGAGCTGAGGCGCTTCCAGGACGCGGACGCCACCGCCACCCTCCGGCGGGGGTCCCTGCGCGCGCCGGGCACCGCCGCCAAGCGGGCAAGCCAGGTGGCGGCCGGCGGGACCGCGACCCGTGCCACCAGGACGCCGTCAACCGGGGCCGCGCCGCTGGACAACCACAGGTCACCCGAGGTCTGCGACAACGCGCCGCCGTCCCGGAACGTGCTGAGGAGGTCGCCGTCGAAGGGGGCTTCTCTTCTGGGCAGACCCTGGGCGTCGAACGCCAACGGCTCGTCGGACTCGTCGCCCTCCCCCGGCGAGCAGAACGGCAACGTGCGGGCGAGTCCACAGCGGACCTGGCCCACGTCCGTGCCGCCCAGGAGCCCCCGCGCCCTCACCGACAAGGATACCTCGCCGTCCGCGTCCTCGGCCTGCACGTCCGAGTCCCTGTCCTCGCTGATATTCCGGGAGCTGGAGAGGGCCATCGACTGTTCCGGGCAGAGGGGAGTCAAGGTAATGCGCGGCCCCAGCGTGTCCTGCGGTGATTAATGGCCAGGGCAATGAGGAAGGCTTATGTGGCGCATTCGGCGCCGAAATAGGACGCCGACCGCCATTATGAGGGTTGGGAGGGGCGCCCGCACCGCGGCCCGGCCCGCGTCTGCAAGACTCTGCCCGCGTGCGGAAGGGTCATCGTTGTGAGGTTCGATAGGCTCTGAGAGGCTGAAAGGGGCGGGCTGAGTAAGGGGGAGGTGATTGGAGGAGGATGAAAAGAGGAGAAAGGCACGCACGGAACAGAACAGTTTGAGTGCACCGCCGGCGCGGCGCGGAGGGTAAGCGGCGCGGTCTTGGAACGAACGCCCCCGCACCATGCGGTGCTCGGCTGCCGGGGGTGGGGTGAAGTCGTCTGCAAAAGGCCAGTTGAGGCTGTCACTTTAAAAGGCGCTCAGTTGTGGCTGCCGATTCAAAAGGCACTCACTTGTGGCTGTCGTTTTAAGAGGCGCTCAGTTGTATGTGCTGGTATAAGAGGGGCCCACGTAAGACTTGCAAATAAAACAGGCACTCACGTTTCGATGGCAAATAAGAAAGGCGATCACGTATGAATTGTTCGTTCATACTCACTCACTTTGTGCAGGGGTAGGACACCCTCAGAAATTCAGAAACAGGGTAGGTTAGGCTTTTCTCGCCCGTCTTAGAGCTAATGAAGGAGGAAAGAGACCAGTGCCGCAGAGTGCGTGAGGAGGTTGACCGTGCGTCAACGCTGCGTGCTCTCATTTTGCACACCGCGTGTAGAGCGGGAGAGGGGAGTGGGGAGTGAGGGGGTCTGAGCGGTCGGTACCGGACACCGCTTGTGGCTCGGGCAGGCAAGACCGAGAGGGGGGCGCTACTCCACGCCACGCAGCCCAGACTGAGGAGGTTGGTGCTGAGTTTAAAATCGTGCCCCGGGCGGCAGCGTTGGGACGTTCGAACGTGATGGCAATGGCACGTTGCAAGCAGTGCATTAAATTAAGCGGAGCGTGTTCGAAAAGATTCTCAATCGTCTACCCTGGCGTGGCTGTCAGCAGCCTCCGCTGTCGCTGTGACTGCCGCTGTTTTCGTGCGCGGTGTCGCGGACAGCTGAATCCTCTAGCACCCTGAAGACAGGAACTGTTTGCGCCGCTAAATTCACATGCGCGACGTTTAAAAACTACACCCGTTTTAGATTGAATTCTGCGCTTGTTTCTTTCGTTATGAGGCTGAGTGGACCGAGAGGTCTTCGGGCAAAGCAATGAGATGACACGCGTCTTTGCCTCTCGCTCCGTGCCTTGGTGGCGCCGTTGAATCTATCATATCACCCTACTGGCATTTTCCCTGAGTGACTCTCGCTGCGCCTCCTACATCTTTCTAATTTAATTCCTTGTATGCCGCCAGCCACGAATTTAGAGAGTTTTTCCTTTAGATTAACTGCTCTGCGTTTCTTCATCTACGTTATTTTACGCGTGTGCGGAGTACAAGGATTCATTATTGCATCGTCTCACTCTGCCAGTATTACATTCATATTATATTCTGAGCGTAAGTGGCGAGTGGGCTGGAAATAAGGTGTGCACCGAGCCAGTGCCAAAAGCGAGACACTCCCGGGAATTTGGGGGGGGGGGGGGGGGGCGTTGACCGTCGTGGACCGTACACCGGGTGAAGACTGAGGGTACGGGGCGTCCGCCTCAGTAGTATACGCGCCCCCTGGGTGCGGGTTTGTGTAGCGGGCTTGCCTACCTCCCAGGGGCATGTGTCATATTTCGATGACGTCAGCATGGCGCGTGCCGGGTGCCGGATCCCGCGCGCGGGGGCAATGACCTCTGCAACTGTGGCGGTGTTTTCGCAGTGTACTGGTGCATCAGCAGTTTTCTGAGCTATGCATCTATCTCTGTCGCTCTCGTTAGCGAAATGTGTGTTCTCTCTCGCACTTATTGTGTGAAGCGTGGTGTCGTCTAGGTAGTACAGTTCACATCAGCGATATGCGCCCAGAATTTTTCGCAGTGTACTACAGTGTCGAGCTATGCATCCTTCTCTGTCGCTCTCGTTGGCGAAATGTGTGTTTTCTCTCGCACTCATTGTGTTATGCGTGGTGTCGTCTAAGTGGTGCAGTGCACATCTGCGATATGCGCCTAGATTTTTTCGCAGTGTACTACAGTGTCGAGCTATGCGTCTCTTGGCTGGCGGTCGGTCTGGCGCGGGGCGGGCGCGAGGCGGGGCGGGGCGGACGCGGGGCGGCGCGGGGCGCAGCGTGGCGGGGCGCGGAGAGCCGGGGCGCGGCGGCTTGGCGGGACCCGGCGGCGAGCCGGGACGCGGCGGCGAGGCGGGGCAAACGCGGCGCGGGCGGGCGTTCGGCGCGTTTTCGGTGCGGTGAGGGCGCGCGACAGGCGCGTTTCGGCGCGCTCGGGAGCACCACATATGCTTCCGACACTGCCAATATTTGGTGCTAAAATTGCTAAACTGGGTGCTAAAGCTGCTAATCTGGGTGCTAAAGCCTCTAAACTGGGTGCTAAAGCTGCTAAACTGGGTGCCAAAGCTTCTAAACTGGGTGCTAAAACTGCTAATCTGGGTGCTAAAGCCTCTAAACTGGGTGCTAAAGCTGCTAAACTGGGTGCCAAAGCTTCTAAACTGGGTGCTAAAACTGCTAATCTGGGTGCTAAAGCCTCTAAACTGGGTGCTAAAGCTGCTAAACTGGGTGCTAAAGCTGCTAAACTGGGTGCCAAAGCTTCTAAACTGGGTGCTAAAGCTGCTAAACTGGGTGCCAAAGCTTCTAAACTGGGTGCTAAAACTGCTAATCTGGGTGCTAAAGCCTCTAATCTGGGTGCTAAAGCTGCTAAACTGGGGTCGTCTGGGTAGTGCAGTGCACATCAGCGATATGCGCCCAGATTTTTTCGCAGTGTACTGCAGTGCTAGCAGTTATGTGAACTATGCATCCCTCTTTGTCGCTCCCGTTAGCGAAATATGTGATCGTTTAGGCGGCGCATTGCACGGGGTGTGGCGCGCGACTCTTGGTGGGTTTTCTTGGAAGACTGCTAAACTGGGTGCCAAAGCTTCTAAACTGGGTGCTAAAACTGCTAATCTGGGTGCTAAAGCCTCTAATCTGGGTGCTAAAGCTGCTAAACTGGGGTCGTCTGGGTAGTGCAGTGCACATCAGCGATATGCGCCCAGATTTTTTCGCAGTGTACTGCAGTGCTAGCAGTTATGTGAACTATGCATCCCTCTTTGTCGCTCCCGTTAGCGAAATATGTGATCGTCTAGGCGGCGCATTGCACGGGGTGTGGCGCGCGAATCTGGGTGGGTTTTCTTGGAAGAATAATGCACACTGGGATATTTTCTCTTTTATTTTATTTGTCTTAGTACATTGGTGAATATCGTTTACATGCAATCAGGCTAGAGTACAGGATCATTCTGTTTTGGGTGATATTAAAAGTATAAGTTTTCGCAAAGGACACTTAACAGGGTAGGGATGAACGGATCGTTTGCGTTTTCTATAAGATAATCTTTTTTCTGACGCCAAGGAATATCTGTATCCATCATTGTATATATTTTGTCTTTAAAGCAGCGCAATATTTTTTTCTGATTCTTGGACAAACCGCAGCCGAAGTATCCCCGCGTTAAATTTAAACAAATTTCACAAAGAAAACAAATTAATTCTTTACTTGCGCATCTTAGAATAGCTTCCCTCATCTCATAGTCTTCATCCCGCAGGACGCGTAGGAGATTTTTGTGAAGTTTCACTTTCGAGCGCTGTGCGTCCCATCCATCGTCTTCTTCATCGTCTTCTTCATCGTCATCTGCTTCTACCTCTTCATCAACGTCACTTTCCTCCTCGTCCTGATCGGTCATAGTTTGCACTATTTCTTCTTCATCATCGCTCTCTTCCTCCCATGTTTTCCAGGGAATTGGATCGTAGTCCTCATCCTCGCTTTCGCTGCTTTCCTCACTCTCTGTTTCGCTTGATTCTTCGCCCCCAGTTATTTCCCTCATATCTTCGTTCTCGTCCTCCTGATCAACGTCATCTTCGAACTCGTCGTTCTGCTCATTCTCCCGCTCGTCTGGGGAAAATGGTTATGCTCACCTTCCTTCAATACTTGGATGCCATCTGCACTTCGTCTCGTGATCGCAGTGGCAGAGCAGTCCGACTGCGATCGAAGGCACCTCCAGTACATTTTTTCATTTTTCTCTAGTCGCTTAGTATATACGAATCCTCTGGAATATAATCGGGGAAACCCCCTAACGGATTTGACGATGCGTGCTGTCATGGTTGTGATCGGTTAGATGACAAGACTGAACTGATTCTCTCGGGTGCGCCGCCAAGATTAATATACTTCGAAGTGTGTGTGTGTGTGTGTGTGTGTGTGTGTGTGTGAGCGAGCGCGCGTTTGTCTGCTTGACTCCGTGGTGGATATGAAAGTAGCTGGTATTCGGTTTAAGAAAGTTTACCACTATAGTTGAGCAGTTTTAGCACCCAGTTTAGAAGCTTTAGCACCCAGTTTAGAAGCTTTGGCACCCAGTTTAGAAGCTTTGGCACCCAGTGGCACCCAGTTTAGCAGCTTTAGCACCCAGTTTAGCAGCTTTAGCACCCAGTTTAGAGGCTTTAGCACCCAGATTAGCAGTTTTAGCACCCAGTTTAGAAGCTTTGGCACCCAGTTTAGCAGCTTTAGCACCCAGTTTAGAGGCTTTAGCACCCAGATTAGCAGCTTTAGCACCCAGTTTAGCAATTTTAGCACCAAATATTGGCAGTGTCGGAAGCATATGTGGTGCTCCCGAGCGCGCCGAAACGCGCCTGTCGCGCGCCCTCACCGCACCGAAAACGCGCCGAACGCCCGCCCGCGCCGCGTTTGCCCCGCCTCGCCGCCGCGTCCCGGCTCGCCGCCGGGTCCCGCCAAGCCGCCGCGCCCCGGCTCTCCGCGCCCCGCCACGCTGCGCCCCGCGCCGGCCCCGCGTCCGCCCCGCGCCCGCCTCGCGCCCGCCCCGCGCCAGACCGACCGCCAGCCAAGAGACGCATAGCTCGACACTGTAGTACACTGCGAAAAAATCTAGGCGCATATCGCAGATGTGCACTGCACCACTTAGACGACACCACGCATAACACAATGAGTGCGAGAGAAAACACACATTTCGCCAACGAGAGCGACAGAGAAGGATGCATAGCTCGACACTGTAGTACACTGCGAAAAATTCTGGGCGCATATCGCTGATGTGCACTGCACTACCTAGACGACACCACGCTTAACACAATAAGTGCGAGAGAGAACACACATTTCGCTAACGAGAGCGACAGAGATAGATGCATAGCTCAGAAAAACTGCTGACACTGCAGTACACTGCGAAAACACCGCCACAGTTGCAGAGGTCATTGCCCCCCGCGCGCGGGATCCGACACCCGGCACGCGCCATGCTGACGTCATCGAAATATGACACCTGCCCCTGGGAGGTAGGCAAGCCCGCAACACAAACCCGCACTCGCCTCTGCATCCACCGGGGGGGCCCGTATACTACTCTCTTTGCGCATTGAATTTTACGCTTGGCAGATTGCCAATACGGAGCAATGATTACCTGTAACAGGGAACCCGAGAAATAATGCTTATCTAAATGTGGAGACAGCGACGAATTTTTAAAGCTACGCGCGTAGCTGGTCGCTAGAATCAGAATCATGCAAGCATGTGGGGCGGAAACGCATGGTTTGGCCGTGGCGGGTAAAAGACCGTGGCTGCTGGGGCAGAGCATGCGGCGGAGGAACGCGGTCCCCGACTTCTCCCGCCCCCCCCCCTCTCGCCCTTCTCCTCTGCATGATGTCACCGTGGCTGGCGTTCTGTGAAAAGCCCAGTGGCTGCCAACCGAAGGTGGTGTATTGAGAGTGGGCAAGTGCGAGAGAGACAAGAGAGGGTCCAATTTTACGACCACGTGATACTGTACCAGACAAGCCTTCTCGTTGGTGTGTGTGTGTGTGTGCATGTATTTGGAATGGGCGGAGGGGGGGGGGGAGTCTTATGATTTCCTCATTTGTTTGGACTTGTCG
Source organism: Odontothrips loti (assembly GCA_038380765.1). NCBI lineage: Eukaryota > Metazoa > Arthropoda > Insecta > Thysanoptera > Thripidae > Odontothrips > Odontothrips loti. The sequence goes on along the minus strand of CM076258.1, from coordinate 6,265,510 downwards.
CGTAGAGACGCGTTACCTCCCCCCCCCCTTTTTTTCGAAAACGGTGAGCAACGCATAGCTTCTCTCTTAGTCTGAACGGACCAGTTGCCTTTCGCAGGGGTCTCATGACCGCTGAGTACCTGTCTGGATTATCCCACTGGACACCGTGGTGTTCAAGTGGCCTCTGGGGTGGCGCGTTTACTTGCCACGGGATTTACGCTGGGTCTTAAAAAATTCATCGGAGCGAGCGAGATGTCACAGCCGTCCGGCCCGAGCGCCGTCCGCTGTTTATAGAGCCCTGGCTCCCTGACTCCTGCCAGAGGGAGGGCGGACCTAACTTCAAAAGATCGAATTTCTGAATCTCAGTTTTACTTGCCAAAGTCCTGCGGGTCCGCAGATATGCTTGCCTTACGAAGTTGTATTTACGCGTGCGCCTCATATCATGTGGTCGAAACGAAATACTCGGCGTACCATTAGCCCTGTCCTGTTACGCCAACATGGGTGAATTCGGATTGCCTATCCAAAGCGTCCGTAAGGGGCCATGCCACCATACCGATTTGCAATTCCGGATTCATTGATGCGGGCGTAAAGGATAATTATGAAACTTGCCGAGAAAAAAGGACCCCGAGTCCACTCTGAGAAATCATGATCCTACACAGTGCTGCTTCACTTCGCTCAGCAAAAGATGCGCCAGCAAGCACAATTCTGTCCCTCTCCTTCGCTGTCCCAGCCTCGTTCCCGCTTCTCTTCCACTGTTATCAATAAAAGAGACGCGCTGCCCCGAGCCACGGCGGCAGAGCCGTGCGATGCAGAGGTACTGTAACGATGATATTGCGAAAACGGCCAGACATATCAGTTTGAAATTTTGTTTCTCGACTAATAAAAGTTTGTTCTCGACGTTGGAGCAATCGCTTCTGCTCTGATGTTTCTCAAACCTGAGATAATTTCTCGAGGAAGGCCGGAATCGGCGCCCAGGAACTCGTAACTCACGCAAAATTCGAAAGTTTTCGCTTTAGAACGGTCTAGGCACGACGTTTCTACATCTTGTTTTAAAATCCCGGATCGATACCTTGAACGGTGTGGTTGGTACGATAACAGTGAACGTCTGCACCGCTGTTGGCCCCGCGCCGGCGCTCCCGGCCACGCTACGGCCAGTAAATAAAGGACCTGCCCCGGTGCCCCCCCCCCCCCCCCCTGGCCCCGCGCCGGCGCTCCCGGCCACGCTACTGCCAGTAAATAAGGGACCTGCCCCGGTGCCCCCCCCCCCTCCCGGCCAGGCCCGGGAGGAGCTGGGCAGTGGTATCGCTGCGTCCTGCGTTCCGTGTCCGCATGTCGTCGTCGTCCGGCTCTGTCTGCCAATCCGTCTGTCATATCGCACCGCTTCTGTCTGCGAGGGCTCGCGCCGCGCCGCGCCTGCCTCGGGCCTGGGCGCCCGGCCCGGCAGCGCGGCCTGCCCGAGCCTGCCCGCTGGCCCGTCTGGAGGTGGCGCGGAGTGGTGTAGGGAAGACGCGCGCGGACAGGGAAGTACAGAGATTCCGGAAACGGGAGGATGTCGTCGTATTCATCGCGATGGTACGCGTCTTCCAGTTACCTCCGAATACTACTCGATGACACTCCCAGATGATTTTAGCGTATATTACAGACTGTTGAGTTATTTCCAATAAAAAAAAGTGTTCCTGTTCGAGTCGCCGAAGTAATTTTTTAAATATATGATGTCGTCGATTAAAGTAAAGAAATAGCGAACGCAAACCCGTATGGACCACTTTTCCTCTTTCCATCCTATGGGTTTGATTGTGTGGAAGAGAAAGTAAAATAAAAAAATGGTAGAATCGTATTAATTAAAAAACCTCCGCGATTATGTTTTATTTATAATGAATAATCGAAATAATTTCTGAGAATGTGCGGCCAGTTCTTTGTTTTAACAGACTTGCAGCAATTTGCATCTTTTCAGCAAGATTTCACCCGGTGCACGAAATGGGCCACGACGGCCGGTCCGTGACGGGAAAGAACTGAAAGGGCCTAACTTTCAGGGGCTCCGACCCCGTTTTCGGCATTATTTTGCCTAATTTTGCGTTTAATTGCGTTTCTTGTGCGGTGGAGCAGCTTTTCAGGACTTCTGAGAGCCTAATAAGGGCTCTTCGGACCCTCTAGGATTCTAGCGGTGCGTCAGAAGGGCCCGGATTGATTCCTTTTCCTCGGGGCCCACCTCGGTTTTCCCAGGTAACCCAGGCGGGCCAGTCCGTATCTGACGGCCGGAACCCAACGCCCGCTGGCCCACGGCCTTGCCCCCCCCCCCCCCCTCCCCTTCTCACCGGCAGCGTCTCGGCCTTTCGGCGGCGGCTTGCTGCACGCCTCCGTCCCTCTCGCCACTTCCGCTCAAAATATTTCGGAAAATATTTACATTGATAGAGTGGTGACGTTGCGGGGATGTATCTTTGTACTTCAACTGTGCGCACGCGTAAAACTATGTAGCTAAAGAAACGAAAATGCAGTGAATTTGAAGAAAGTAGTGGAATACTTCTTTTAGTGGTAGCGGTGAGCTAAACGCGCGACTGCGTTCGGCAGTTATGGAGGGCTTACAAAACTAGTCAGTGGGAAAAGATTAATTTAAAACATTTTGTAACCGATTTTGGGAGGGCGGGGGCACTGGTGGCCACCAATTGAGCACTAATTTATTTAACATTATCAGGGCCAACTTGACGTCGCGTATACTTGACAAAAATTGCTGTTTATTTATTGCCTTCCATGTACTGCTCGATTATGGCCCCATGAGAGACCCCTGCCTTTGGTAATAATGGCCGTAAACTACTTTGGGCTTGGGCGGGCAACCATGGAGTGTTGTACTGTGAACTTGCCATTTTCGAACCTCTCACAATTTGAACGTTATGTCATTGGTCAAAGGCTTCATAAGCATGGTGGCCACCTTGGAACTACTTCCGTTCCCTATAATTAACGCGAGTCTCAGTCGCAGTCTAATGCCATTTTGCAAGAATATAGTATCAATTTTCTTATTCATCGCTTCTGGATTTCTGAGGGTGTCCTACCCCTACACAAAGTGAGTGGCTTTACAACGAACAAATCGCACATGAACGCCTTTCTTATTTGCCATCGAAACGTGAGAGTTTTATTTGCAAGTCTAACGGGGCCAGCAAATACAACTGAGCGGGAGTGGTCTCTCTTTTAAACTAACAGCCTCAACTGAGTCTCATGTAGGTATCGAAGTGGCGGGAGTTATGAGTGCGGGGCCGTGGGGAGGGTCTCCCTCTTGCTCTCTCTCACTTTCTCTCCCTCGCTCTCTCTCTCTCTCTCTCTCTCTCTCTCTCTCTCTCTCTGTCTCTCTCACACACACACTCTCTATCTCTCTCACATACACGCCGTTATTCAGAGGTTATATTGTATTGCTTCCTGGCCTGACCATCTATCAGGGGTGTGAGTAGGCACTTCCCCGCCGCAGTGCAACGAAGGTCTCCGCTCCGACACTTATAATCGACGCCGCGTAGCCCAGCGCGCAGCGGCGCAGCATCCATTCCTATCCTGCACACCGACAAACCATTCTCTTTCTCTCTCGCTTAACCAAAGGGTCTCAAAAAACGCTCACGAAAACCGTTACATCTCGGTTTGTATATTTCTATATTCTCACCGAGATTCGGTCTGATTATTTTCCGAGTCGTGTCCTCGGCTGGACCAGAGCCGCAAGACGCATACAGAGACAGACCCCCGCGGTCACAGGACGGGTGGGGGGAAATAAATGGATATGGGTTTCCCTTGTAGCGCACTGTTGTCCACGGGCACTGGCCGGCGCTGACCGAGTGCGAGAGAGACAGAGACACTGGGGTAAACAAGGAAACAATTTAGACGTCGGGGGCCGATCGATCGTGTTTACCGTTCATTGTGGGCTGGATCGGCGGTCTCCTTGGTGTCCTGAAAAATTGTTATCCGAGACAAATCATTTAGTGCTCTCGGTAAGAACAACTGCGGGAATTCGAAGAATTTAATGAATTCTTTCATCAAGGTTCAACTGCGAAGAACTGTTTACAACATTTACAGTTTTTTTCCCAGCAGTGACGCAGGTGGTCGTATGGTTGGGGGTTGGTGGTGCGGTGGGTAGGGGGAGGGGTTTCCTCCCAACCCGCCGCGCATCACGGCAGTACTGTACTCCTCTGTGACTCATCCTCAGCCAGGCCTCGCGCGGCGATGGCCACCAAGGGAATCTGTTGCTCTCTCTCTCTCTCGCTCTCGCTCTCCCTCCCGCCCGGGTGCGACCCGCCTCTCTCCGTCTCCCTCGCACGGCAGCGATTGATGACCACTGTCACGGGGCCGCGTGCCGCCCAGTGCCGCCACGTGCCGCCAGGGGGCGCTGCAGTCGCGAGTGTCCGCCGGGCGTTAGTCCGCCACACGATTCAGATTGAGATTGATCTGCTTTTACCGGGAGTGATACCGTCCGGCGAGAAGCGCACCGCCAAATGGATTGAGAGGGCAGCGGTTTCAAGTGAGGTGCGTTATTCACATTGATATCGAGATAAATCCTAGGCGCAAGAAACACAGGAATGCAAGTGGAGATTTGTGAATCTCTTGGGGGCAGGGTTTGAAGGTGGGCGTAGGTTGTAACACGTCTGGAAAAAGAAAAAGTACGTTCCAGAGCTCGATAAACATTGTTCCCGAGAATATAATCCGAATACGAATATTTCCTCATAAGAAATTAAAGCAGATTAAGGTAGAATTTAGTAGAGGATTCCAAACACTTAAATCTTCCTCAATTATACCCGGCTGAGCACACATGAGGACGCAGTCACACGCAGGATATCCCTCCTTCTCTCTCTCTCTCTCTCTCTCTCTCTCTCTCTCTCTCTCTCTCTCTCTCTCTCTCTCTCTCTCTCTCTCTTCTACACACGCTTGCAAACGCACAGCCACTGGGGTCCCCCTTCTTGCACCCTTGAAAATCCAATGAGTGCGACAAAGACTGCGTGTGACGTGCTGTTTGTCTCCGTCCCTCCCCTTGACCTTAACTAACTAGCCCCACTATCGGGGAGGGGCTCCTCCTCATCACGGGGACGTCTGTCTCTCTCGCACGCCGTGTATCCACTGGCCCCCTCTCACTCCCTCACGCAGCGAAGCAATTAAAGGCCAGAGAGCAACGCTTCCTGCGTTCATTAGTGAGCCGAATTGCAGAAAGCAAAAATTTACTGTCGAGTTGGCCCATTTTCCCGATGGAAATTACAGCGTTGTGCGTGGTATTCGAACCCTGGGAAAAGAGGAGCTCATGTAGCTGTCGGCGCTGCTGTGACTATTTGCACTGTCGGTGTACACAGATGCCGGCTCTCGCTTGTCCGGCGATGTGTGCACCGCGCAAACAACGACGTCACTGGCTAATGGTGTTCATTTCCTGCCGACCTGAGTAATCAGCACGTGGCCTGGTTCGCGGGTTCGAACCCCCGCGTCGCGGTGCGCGAATTTTCGCAAACAAAGATATTTTATGACGATATTTTCTAAAGTGCATGGTTATTTTTTTTACGTACCGGAAATGACCCCCCGCCCCTCCCCCCACACCGTTTTGCTCTTCCAGAAACATACGTCGCGCTGCATCGGTCGATCAGATCACGTAATGTAACCACTTAGTGCAGCCAAAGCCGATTACGTAAAACATAAGTCGAATGAGTGAGGGTGGGTGGGGGAGGAGGGTGGAGGAGGGAGGGGTGGCACGAAGGGGTGGCGCCTCGCGGGGGTGGGGCCGCGGGTTCGGTTTGAGGGGAGTGTGACCCGCTGGGCGCCGCCGGGTGTTGGAAAGCGGTGCGTTAACTAGCCGCCCTCAGCGCATCGGATACGTCGTTTCTGACAAGGCGCGCCGCGCGTCCCGTTGTGATTCAAATGTCTCCCAGTGAGCCGGAGGCCGGAGGACGACGACACGCCCCGCCGGTTCCGGGCGCCAGGCCTCCGGGTGGCTCCGGGGCTCCGGGCGCCTCCGGGGTGACCAGGTGGTGACGGAGGCGGGCGTGAGGGGCCCGGAAGGGAGAGTGCCGCCGGAGGATATTCAGATCCGTTCGAATTTGCATCAACATGACATGCTGAAAGTGTCTGATTCTGAGAATAATTTGTGAACTATATTTCGAAAGCAAGCAACTAAAAACTCGCCAGGTTTATTAAAATTCCTTTTTCATAAATCAGACCCCTTGATAATTGTATTTTAATTAGATTTGGGCACAAATGTCGGAAAATACCGAAAGCATGCAGATATTTCAGCGATTGTTATCGAATGTTTTTGGTGGGGTATTTGCAGACAGCAAACGTCGCGCCCCGCCCCGTCACGCCCCTTGCCAGAGGAGTCAAACTGAATCAGATCACCGAGGCAGCCGTCCCGTCGGAATGGAACGGTCCCGTCGCAGAGATACGTGGGTCGGATTTGAAAACGGTTTTCGCTCGCCGTTTAAATGACCCGCCAAACACGTGCCGCGGGGCGCGATCCGCACGCGCCGGCACAGCGGGGGTTAAAGGGATATCATTAAGTGTGCGGGTTCAAATCCCCTTGCTTTACCAACTTTTTTTCCACTGTCGCCTGCGCACTCCTATCATAACCTTAATAACAATCAGACTAGGAGAAATGATAGTACCGAACCAGCAAGAATTGTTGTCCTTCATTCTACCTCGCGACTGAAAAAGTGCATGATTGAAAAAAAGTGCTGGTCATGATTGAAATGAATTTTTATCTCATTTCTTCTTTTCCCTTCTTTCCCCCAGGTGAGTGGTGCTTCTGCTGCCACACCTATCCGTTCGCACCTAATGACCTGCACCGACGCCGTCAAAACGCCCAAGGTACGACCTGTCGATTCATCAATGACTTTCACGAAATGAAGTTTTTCTTTTCGTTTTTTTTTCAAACCACTATTATTTTTTTTTGCCTTTGGGACAGTAGTGTTTTTTCGTTGTTGCCGTTGGTTTTTGTACAACTTGAATTTCGCTTCTTTCGCAAGGACGTTACGGAATACACGGCCCGCGGATTCAGAACGCAACCACCTGTTGGACGCCCTCCGTACTTGCCAAGCCAGTGCTGCCATCTAGCGGCAGACTGCTGAACTCTGTTCGAGTGGCGGCGCGGGGGAGGGTTTTCGCGGGGTCGAGACCCCACGGCGGGGGAATGCCAGAGGGTGGAACCGACGCAAGTCAGCGAAAAACTTGCGCGAATTCTTCCCGAAACTCTCTAATTTCTCTGCGCATGCCATCGCAGCAGCGGGTCGCCTCGGGTCAGCGCCTTGCTATCGCCGGGTAGGCAATCCGCTGCGCGCCGGTGTCTTGCAGACCGGAGAGGGCGGCGACCATGCGGCTCCAGGCGCGTAGCTTGACTCGGCTCTTGGGGAGTATCCTGCCCTGCGCTTATAACTGTATTGCTCGGCTCACTTTCACGCCTTAGAAACAAAAAATTCTATAAAAAAAATGCCTCGTATTCCCATACCTACCCCCTAATATTTTGTAAGTTCTTTTTATCATAGGAGATGCGATTTTTCCCCTCTCATTTTTGCCATAAGTGAGTAGTGTGCATGCCCTCTGTGGCCTGTTGCTGTCAGCGGTGACGTGTTGCGGTCGTGTGGCGGCGCGTGGCGCGGCGTGGCGCGGCGTGGCGCCTACCGACACTCCATTAAGTCAGCCCCCAGCGCTGATAACATCTCCCCTTGCGCAGCCGCTGCTGCCGCCGCCGCTGCCTCACTGCGGTCCTTGGTGCTCAGCGAGGCGCTCACAGCTGTCATCTTGTTAGGACCATCGGAAAATTGCCTCGATTGCCACCGCCGCCGCTGGCCATGGGGGAAAGCCGAAGCCAACCACTATATACCGTGCGGTGCCTACCGCGAGAACGTGTGTGTGGTGCTGACCGGAATAATTCAGATGCCACACATCTCTCCTTTCGTAAGAAACCCCGCATTTAAGGGTTGAAGTACTTTCAAAGTTGCATCAAACCCAATTTTCTTTCCTTCTTTTTTTGTTTTTCAAAAAACGGAAAAAATTACCAACACACAATTTTTCGTCTTCAAATTTTTTTCAAAGTAGCAGTTGGAATTCATTCAGCATGCTGCCAATAATTTTTGGCGAGTGTGTGCATGCCAAATGATTTAACAGTGACACACACACACACACACACACACACACACACACACACACACACACATTCAGGTTGTGTGGTCCAGAGGTGGGCACAGCCCAGCGTCCCTCAGCCCCTCAGCCCTCGGGCACCAACGCAGCAGCCTCCTCGTCGGTCTGCTCGGCTGCTGCGGCTGCTGCGCGCGCCCCTCTCCGCCACCGCCGCCGCCGCCGCCGCCGGCCACGCCGCCGCCCCCGAGGGCCCTCGCAGGGGGTGGACGTCGGGGGTTCGGCGCTCCACCCCCGTGCCGCCGCGCCGCAGCCAGTGCACGCCCCGGCGCCGCGACGCCCACACCGCCGGACCCGACACCCCACCGACACGACGGGGACCGAGCCCGCGAACCGCGGCCCTCGTCGGAGACGGCGCAGCCCCGCGTACAGCTGCGAGCGCGAACCGCAGTACGACACCCACCGCGCTCTGGATTATACCACGTACACACACACACACACACTCGCTGTCCTCAAGTGCGCGTGCAGTATGTGCGTGTGTGTTCGTGTTGAGTGTGATTATTAATTTCTTTAACGAAAAAAAATTTTTTCACCTTTGGTGCAAATTTGTGAAATTTTGAAATTCCACGTGTGACTTTTTTTTTGGGGTTTGACGGATTTCGGGAGAGGAAGAGGAAATTCCTGTGATCGACATTTCGAATTGTGACCTTATTTCGGACCATTTAAAAATCAGCTGTGGAAGTGCATCTTTGCCTCGACGCCTTTAATGCTGCCAGATTGTTATAGTAAATTCCACGCAGAAAAATGATTACTTGTCACAACGAATTAGTGCGTAGATTTTGACCCAAGCACCATATTTAGTTGTGAGAACTAAGATTTCGCTGGGACAACTAAAAGTCAGTTGCATCAGCGAAAATTCAGTGGCGTCATCACTTTTTGCTGATGCAACTGACTTTTATTTGTCCCAACGAAATCTTAGTCCTCACAACTAAATATGGTGCTTGGGTCAAAATCTACGAACTAATTCGTTGTGACAAATAATCATTTTTCTGCGTGTCGTAAAACTTGATCAAAACAGGATATGGTTGACGCAGTATGCATCCGATGATCATACTCGCTGTGTAGTTACATTGCCGTTCAGATGGCGATTTCAAATTACGTGATGTGTGCCGTGACCTTGAACCTATAAAACGTACATGGGCGTGCGCTGAGAGGACAGCAGTTTATTCCTGGATCGAAACAGAGGCGAAACAAACTGCGCCGCCCATCACGAACTCTGCACCCCGTAACTCGTTATAACGACTGGGTCCGGGGTTCGACTCCCGCCGCCGCTCCGCTCCGCTCCCCTCCGCCGGCCCCGGCCCAGCCGGACCCCCCACGTCGTCGTCAGCAGATAAGGCCCTCTATCAATGCGGACCGCATTGTTCTAGGATCATGTTGTTGTTTCCCGGGGGCTGATTTTCGCAACGTATTCTGGGTCATAAAACGCAGGGGAGGGGCAGAGGGGGGCTTATCTCGGGACAGACTCGCACTTTCACCCCCTCCGTTATGTGGCTTGCTCCCCCCCCCCCCCCCAGCTGCAATGAACCGCCGCCCCGCCACTTCCCCCGACAGAAGTTGTTCTAATTCATATGAAAACTTTTTCCTCTGCCCTTTCGGAAGAACGGACGCGTTTGCGACTGCTTAGCGAGGCGACGAGAGGCTGCGTCTGAGATACCGAGTGTCTGTCACGGGCTCGACTAAGACAGAAAAAAGGGCGCCGCCGGCAGTATTCGAACGCGACCCCTGAGCATAAAGATGGAAAACAGTGCATGCCGCCTGCTGCCGCACTGACCTGGCAAACTTTATTGCCCAGATTTACGAGACGCGACTATGTTAAATCCGGCACTTTGTTAATGCAGTCTTACGATTCAGTGGACGGGACAGGACGGGAACAATAACGTATTTTTACCTCGCGAAAAAAAAACTTGAACGAGGTATTTTGAATATTTTTTTCTGAGAAGTCGCGAATCCACTGAAGGGAATGCAGCAGTAAACACCACACGCAGAGCTGACAATAACGAGGACGCTTCGTGGTCGTAATTATTTTCCGCTGCCCTCCCGATACGGAACGTCGTAACTGCATGCACGGTACGCTGTTTCCGTTTTTCGTTTTCCCCCGTGAGTTCCCATGGGAGATGGCGGCGGTGGCGGTGGCGGCGGCGGCGGCAGGCCGGGCGGGGAGGGTTCGTGTCTGAGGTATTTCCTAAAGTAAATTCATGGCGGGCCAGCCTCGTGCGCGAGGTTAACCACACGACACCAGGCCAGGGTGCTACCGTGTTCTCATTGGTTGTAATTAGTGAGATGGATGGCGGCGATAGCCCACGATAGCAACGCGATATCACGATATTAATAGGGTATTAAAAACGCATAAAACACTTTCTCAGGTGACACGCCGCGGGCGAATTAGGCTGCTTGAGGCTACGGCATGAATGCCAAGACGCGCGGGTTCGATACCCGGCGCCCCAAGAAAAATCTTGTTTTTTTTTTATTTTGGACACGCGATTCGCACGCCGCGCCATTTTCGTATACTTTATAGCGAGATTACGCGTCACCGGCGGCCGTTCTGAGGGGCGGCCGGCGGCGGCAACTCCCCGAAAAACTTTGAGAATATTTTATATTTGTCTGCGGCCGGATTTCCATACGCGCGTCGTTCGGCCCCGGTCCAGACAAATGCAGGGCACTGGCCGCGCCATCTATATCTAAAGAGCTGCTTTCAGGCAGGGGAAAAAATGACACCGACAAACATTTGGTGCGAGTAATATGCGACTGAGTTGTCTGGGGTTGTCTGCTGGAGGGCAACGAACTGGCGCGCCTCGTCTCCGCCTTGTCTTAGCGCCGAGTGCGCGCCGATGGCGAGAAGCAAAAGAGACTATTCCTGGCTTTTGTTTTCCCGCCACCGCAGAACAGACAACACAAAGAGGAAGCCGCCTATGGGCCGCCCAGCCCAGTCGGCCGGAGAGCCGCGCCAACAGGCTTTTGTTTTGCCGATAGGCTTTTCGGAAGGGCGGAGGGCCGATCGAGCTAAGAGGGCGCGTCCGGTCCAGCTGATTATTGTTTCAGCAGATCTGTGTGTGTGTGTGTGTGTGTGTGTGTGTGTGTGTGTGCGCGCGCGCGCTCTACGGGGGTCTGGTCCACTCTGAGAATGAACTAGGTTGAAATAGGTCACAATCGTAAAAAATCGATCTCTAGGAATTTCTTTTCCTTATCTCTTCTGTCTGCCTCCATTTAAAAAAAAATTAGGAATGTGAAAAAAGAAAATATTGAAATGATTTACGAGTGTGCGTGTGTGTGTGTGTGTGTGTGTAGTGAGCTACGCGTGACCATGTGAAGGGGGACGTCACAGACGTCGTCGACTGAGACATTTAGAAGATGTGATCGAAGCCCGGCGTGGGCGAAGAAGGAGGAGGGAAAGGAGAAGGAGAAGTGGAACGAGAAGCAGAAGAGGCGGCACCGGAAATAAAGTCATTTGTATTCCATCACCGGCGCCTTTTGCAAATGTGTGTCACCCCTGTAGGGCTGCGCGCATGAATATTCCGATGACGTCATCATGGCGGCCACGCGTGGCGGGAAGTTCAAACGGACGACGATGAGGCCGTCGACGGCGAGGTGCACTCGCGTCGGTGGCCTCGGGCGGTCTCTGTGCGCCGTCGTCATCCTGGAGGCCCGCAGTCGTCGTCGGCGACCTCGCGCGTGAGGAGGCGCCGCTATGTCGGCGGCCAAGGCGAGCAGCAGGAAGCTGGGCGGGTGCCGAGGGAAGTACCCGACCGCCATCCCGACGGCCGCCGGGGTGACGGGCGTCGTCCTGGCGGGGGTCACCGTCGTGCCGTCGCCGTACCACTACCCCCCGCAGGGCCACCAGGCCCCCCCGCAGGGCCACCAGTACCCGTACCCGGCGTCCCCGTACCAGTACCCGGACCTGGGCAGCGCCGCGGCCGCACTCTGGAGGGTGCAGAACAACAGCCTCAAGACCAAGAAGGTGAGTGCGCGAGTGTGTGACTGTGTTGGCGCACCTGCCAAAAGTATGCGGCTGCGCCCGACGAGGTTGGCACACCTGCGCGGCCCGCGGGTCCTCGACCCCCGCGATGGGCGGCGTTAAAGCGGATAGACCCTTTCACTATGTATTCCCGCAGTCTCACTCTGCCCCTATCGGCCGACTCTCTCCCTCTCTCTCCCTCTCTCTCTCTCTCTCTCTCTCTCTCTCTCTCTCTCCCTCTCTCCCTTTCTCTCTCTCTCTCCCTCTCTCCCTTTCTCTCTCTCTCTCTCCCTCTCATACTTTCTGCCTGCTATCTATACGTGCCCTCTCTCTCTCCACACCGGAGGGGGCCCGCCGAGCTGACTGATGGCCAGCAATTTCTCATAGACGGCGCAGTGTGCGCGGCGTCTTCCATACCAGCAGGAGCAGCTCCACTTCGTCTCAGTTACAATGCTCGCCGCTCGCCAGAACGCCGGACATTAAATTGGCTGGCTGGTGCGATTTGAGAAGTGTTTTCACAGAAGGCGGTGGATTGGGGGGAGAGGGATGATTAATTTAATTCGAGTTCGAGAGTTCATTTTATAGAAATTTTCATACAAGTAAGATGATGCGTGTTTCGTATAAAATTTATAGAAATTACATAGAAAAATTTACAGAAATTTGACAGAAAATTAATACTAGAAAATTCATAGACAATTCATAGGCAGCTTATAGACAATTCATTCTAGAAACCTTCGTGTTTTACATCTTGATAACCGCGTGGTGGTGTATAACTGTCCGGTTTTCAGCAAAATGTTTGTTTTCGGCGTTTCTAATAAAGCGGAGCGCCATCGGAATAGTAATTTATTCCCGCGCTCCCCCGCGAACACAATCACAACAAAACGGGAAAGAACGCGTGGATAACGAACGGCCCTCATCGTTTTCGCTCGCAGAAACGGTTCCGTTGCGATAGTAAATCATTCGGACGCAGCTGATCACCCAATTAACTTGCGCCCTTGCCGTGCCGCGGCCCCCACCGCCCCGTCGCTCTCCCCTTTCTGTTCAGCATAAAATCACCTCACTTCTCTCCTTATTTTCCGCGGCCAGCATCCCGTTCTCTCTCTTGCTCTTCCTAAGGAAAAGGGGTCTGCGAGCGAGATAGAAGAGATCCAGTCATCGCGCGCGGTCCGACTCTTGTATAAAACAATAACACGAATCTAATGACTCTGTTTTCGCGAAGGCGAAGAATTAGCGCGGCAGTCAATTATTGTTTTTCATCGTTCAGGCATCGAAGCCCAGTGTTTTTGTGTCGGCTTCCGCTCCAGTGACTCCATTCCACTTCGCTTATGTTTCTTTTTCAAATTATCAGGCGAACAACTACTTGAGGCCAATTACACGTCCGTCTGTCTCTGTCTCTCTCTCTCTCTCTCTCTCTCTCTCTCTCTCTCTCTCTCTCTCTCTCTCTCTCCCTCCTCTCTCTCTCTCTGCGTTTCCCGCGCAGGACCCTATACCATCCATTTCTGTAAGTGCGAGAAAGACAGCATGACAATCCGTGTGGCGCCGCCGTGGTGGCAGGCTCATTTGAATTTGAATACAACAAGTGAGTGACAGAATGCGCAGCGGCCTACCGTGCCGCACGCAGCACCTGTTCATGTTCCCACCCCTCCCCAACCCTCCCCACTGTCCCGCCCCTCCTCTCCTCCTCCTCCTCCTCCTCCTCCTGGGGCTGTATATTCACTCAGAGATGTGTCGCAATACGTAAGCGAAACAAGTATCGCACGAGCTCGACACTTCGACTGTGCACGGCAGCCCTGCCTGACTGCCTGCCTGACTGTCTGCCTGCCTGTGCCTGCCTGCCTGCCTGCCTACCCGTCTGCGTGTGTCTTTGCACTGGGATGGAAGCAGTACGCGTGACACGAAGGGCAAGGCTCCCCCTCGTCACCCTCCATCCCTTCCTTCCCGTATTTGCCGATGCCCGCATCCCGTCGTTCGATTACTGTCCTCGCCATTTCGTTCGCTCGGAGCGGGTCACCGCCCCCTCCGAACGGGGCGGAACCGCACCGCAAACTTCTCATACTTGCGTGGTTCCGACCGTAGGCTCCCTCACCATAGCCTCGCACCGGGTCACTGCCTTGCCGAAATGCCATCGCAAAAAAATTCCTCACGACCAACCGCGCCCTCGACATTTTTTTTTAATTTTTTTTTTAAAGGGCGATTGGTTTTTACAGCGGTGGACCCGAATGTGGCCACATATTTTTCATAGTTCCGGCCGCTGTAGTTCCGGTGGGATGTCCTAGCCTCGCACACGTCACGCGAACACGGGGTGCTACCGCTCGCATGTTGGAGGGATGTCAATTCCAGTTAGACGGCCGACGACGCCGGTTGCGTTTTTCAACGCCGTGTTTTCCCTCTCTCTCTCTATCTCTCCCTTACTTGTTGTTTATCTCTGGTCTAATTTCCACAGCAGGAAGACGAAGAAAGGAGAGAGACTATCACACCGACCCCCGGGGAAGAGACAAGGGGAGAGTGAGAGAGACAGAGCACGGAATGATAAAAAAGGTAGGAAAACAGGAATCCCTCTTCTGTTATCCTGGCCGTATCCCGGGGCTCGTTACCCTCCCGCCGGTAGTGGCACTTAATGTGTTGAACAGGGGCATAATGGGCGCATTCCTGTAAGGGAAGGGTAAGGGAAGGGGGCAGGAGAGAGAGAAGGGGAGAGAGAAAGAGAGAGAGAGAGAGAGAGAGAGAGAGAGAGAGAGAGAGAGAGAGGGAGAGAGAGAGAAAGAGAGAGAGAGAGAGAGAGAGAGAGAGAGAGAGAGAGAGAGAGAGAGAGAGTGAAAGAGAGAGAGAGAGAGAAAGAGAGAAGAGAGAGAGAGAGAGAGAAGGAGAGAGAGAGAGAGAGAGAGAGAGAGAGAGAGAGAGAGAGAGAGAGAGAGAGAGAGAGAGAGAGAGAGTTTGAGTTTGAGTTTGAGTTTTATTTCATTGAAGGTACAAAAGACTAAAAAGTCCTACGAGAGTACCAATGTACCGGTTTTTAAATACAGACAATCCAGTTCAACAAAGCAAAATATATAAAGCGCTTAAGCTACTAAAACAGAGTGGAAAAATAACATAAAGTGATGACGCAAGGGTAGATCAACTTTGAGATGCGAGGAGGTAATTTTTAAGCTGCGACTTAAAGCCGTACATTTTTTTGGACAAGATATGAGCAGGTACAGAGTTCCACAATAAAGGTGCAGTTACCCAGAACGCCCCCCTTCCCTTGTCCGTACGGTGCAAGGGAACTCGGAGGAGAAGATGGCTACCTCTTACAGATCGGTTTCTAATGTCACAGGCAAACTGGAGCTTATCAGCTAGGTACTTAGGATAATTGTTACATATAACTTTTTTGAGGAGGGTAACAGAGGCATAAGTACAGCGGTTTTTATAGTTAAGCCACTTTAACTCAGTGATATAATTGGATATACTACAGTCCCTTCTCAGGTCAAATATCAGCCTGGCACAAGCGTTCTGGACTCTCTGTAATTTAATGGAACAGGTGACAAGCATCTGTGAAGTTACTACGATACCAGAGTCTAGGGCGGGAAAAACGAGTGTTTCCACAAGCTTCTTCCTTACATTTTTTGGAAGGATGTCACAATGTTTCTTTATGCCATGTATGGCTGCTAGAGCATTTTTGCGCACAGAATTGGCCTGCGCCTCCCAGTTCAGGAATTTGTCCACCATGACGCCCAGGTCCTTAACAACTTCAGAGTAGGGTATTACAGTACCATTTACTATAACAGGGGGGACAACAGGAGGCAATTTATTCCGCAGTTTGTAATTTCCAATTATGATTACTTGGGTCTTCCCAGCATTTATTGCGAGGTTATGGTTTTTGGCGTATTGTACTAGCTTTTCCGCTTCGCCGTTAATTATGTTGACAGCATTTTCTATTTCCGATGGCTTAAAAGAAACGTAGTTCTGCAAGTCGTCAGCATAAAGATGGTAACAAGAATTGGTAAATATTTTGTCTAAGTCATTTACATAGAGGGAGTACAACAGAGGACCAAGAACCGAGCCTTGGGGTACACCAAACATCAGGCCAATTAAGGCAGAAATATCTGTTCCGTTTACTACTCGCTGGGTTCTGCCTTCGAGATAGGATTTAAACCAGTCGATAACAGAGCTGGAGAGGCCATACATTCTTAACTTAGTCAGGAGTAGCTCATGGTGCACAGAGGGAAAGCGTTACTAAAATCGTAAAGCACAAGGATTGAAAGGCGTTTTGCGTCCATATTTTCTCTGATGTCTCCAATTACTTTAAGTAAGGCTGTAGTGGTACTGTGATTGGCTTTAAATCCCGATTGAAGAGGATTAAAAAGCGAGTTCCTGACCAAGAATTCCACCAGCTGCGCATGTACAACTTTTTCCAACACTTTTCCGAGCGTACAAAGTAGACTAATAGGTCTAAAATCCTTCACCTTATTAGCACCCGATGTTTTCGGGAGGGGCTTGACATTTGCAATTTTCCAGGTGTTGGGGAAACAGCCGGATTGGAGGGAATAATTCAAAATATGGAGAATGGCTGGGGAGAATTCAACAATACATAGTTTTAGCATCGCTGCCGATACATCGTCTATCCCCTTGGCAGTGGGGCTTATACCATAAAGTGCTTTTTTAAGGTCCTCAAAGTATACATGCTTGAAGTTAAAAGGCTCGTCCGTGGGGAGAGGGGTGACATTTTCATACATTTTTATGGATGCTTTTAACAATTCCTCGTCCTGACACTTAACAGCAGTATAGTGAGCATTAAGCTCCTCAGAGCTAGGGAATTTACATGCTTCTCCATTGTTTTGATTGGTAACGCCCAATTTTTTGAGATTTTTCCACAAAGTTTGGGAGGAGTTACAGTTGTTAAGTAAGTTATAGGCATAGCGGACTTTAGCATTGCGTATCTCGCTCTTTGTTCGGTTCTTTAGTTTTTTAAACTGGGCAATAAGAAGGTGGTCCTTAGAGTATTTAACTTTCTCGTACATTTTGTCTCTTTCCTTAATCATACTTTTCAAATGGTCTGTCAACCAGGGAGAAGGCCTATGCTTAATTTTAACAGATACATAAGGAGCATGCTTATCAAACAAGGCGTTAACTTGCTGGTAGAAGTAGTCCAGCTTTGAATTGATATCCTGGAGATGGAACATATCGTGCCAGGGTGTGTCAACAACATCTTTTTTAAAATCCTCTAGATTAAAATTTCTGAAGCTCCGGAATGTTGATATGCGAGGAGTAAACCTGGGCACTTCCAGAGAGAAAACAGCAGCGAGGAGGTCGTGGTTAGAGAGACCACTTGCGTACTGATTATAGTAAACCAAGCGCTCATTTATTGAGGAGGCAATCATGTCCAGATTTGAGTGATAATCTTTTACATGATAAGTATCGCTATATGGGATTCTTACTAAACTAAGGAGATCCAAAATTCGTGAACAGACTTTCCGTCTCTAATATCACAAGGCTTGGTGCTGCCAAAGTGGGCGTTAACATCTCCGAAGACCACATGATGTTTATAGTCCGTACTAAGTGAGACAAAGTCCTCGGTAAACTCATCGAAATAGCCAGCTTTCGGCGGTCTATATACACAAGCCACAAGTATTTTAGTATCGGCTAGAGATATTTCTACAATTACATAGTCAGGTTTTTTGGGGTCGGGCATCGAGAAGGACTTCGACAGAAGTTTACAACTATGGGTATTTTTGACATAAATGGCGACCCCACCCCCGTTGCCTGTCAATCGGCAGGCAGTGAAAACATTATAATTATTTAGGGAAACAATATCACTATCACAGCCATAAAAAGTTTCACTTACTGCTATTATGTCTATGTCACAGTTATCGAACAAGAGCTGAAAAACAGGTATATGGGTCCGATAAGTCAGAGACTCGGCGTTCAGATGAACAATCTTAAGCTTATTAGGGAACACTTTGCATATATTTTCCAATATAGTTGACGTAGCATATTTATTATTATTATTCAAAGCTAAAGAATCAGTGGACATAAGAGTGGCAGTAGAAGAAGGGTCAATTGGGACAGAGTGAGGTTAGGTGCACCCTGGAGCCCACTTGAATTCTGTTCCCATTTTCTGACATCTTGACGAAGAGTTTGCCGTTCGAAAACCAGACGTCGTGAAGGCGTTTTGAAGACTTCAGCGCCCTGGCCTGGTTAAAAATGGATCTCATCTCCGGAGCGAGCGACTCGTTTACGTATATGACATCATCAGAACGGGGGCCGGACGGAAGACAGGACAGGTCTTTCACCCGCAAGTCCCTTTTTCGTTTCCTCGCCTGCAGAAAATCCCCTTTTTCCGTTTTCCGCATGAAGCGCACGAGGATGCCCCGGGAGGACGCGGAGGGCTGGCCCACCCTGTGCGCGACCTCCACGTTGTCGGCCGTCAGGGGGTACCCAACAGCATTGCCGAGGCAACTCAGGACCTCCTTCAAATTCTCCGACCTGTCGTACGGGATGCCGTGCACTTCTACATCGTTAACCCGTGAATACTGCTCGGCCGCGACGAGACGCGCCTCGAGGTCCCGGACGCGATCGCGAAGCGACTCGTTCTCGTCCCGCAGCGAGGTGACTTCCTTGGTCAGGGACTCTACGGCGGCGGCGGTCTCCTCAACCTTGACATGGCACGCCTCGAGGGAGGCACCCAGGTTGGACTCTACCTCCCGGATGAGCGCCGTCTGGTCCTCGTTGTACCGCTTCATCGCCGCGATGACGTCGCCGAGTGTCGGCTCGCCCGTCCCGGCGCCGCCCGTCCCGGACGCAGCCGCCGGCCGGCACTCGGAGCACCGCCACTTGCCGCCGTCCCGCGTGCCCGTCGTGGACATGCACACCGGGTGCACGACATGGGAGCAGGGTGTATTGGCGCAGGGCACAGGGTCGTCCCGGATGGAGCGGGTGCAGCCGTAGCAGATCGGCATGTCGTGCGCGGCGGCAGCAACAACAACAACACAGTCCGGCCAGGTAACACGGCTGGATGACGCGGCTGGCGGCGAGCACAGGAGCACAGGAGCACGGGCCCAGTAATCACCGTTCACAGTCACAGAGTGCGTCGCGTCATTAAAAACCACTGTCTTGTTCACTAAAACGGCATGGTAAAGTAGCAGAAGCACGCGCGCTTTGTTGCCATCACCGGGCGGGGCCGGGCGTGGCGGATTGTAGTTGCGGAGCGGAGCGGAGCGAGAGACGTCCGCACCGGTCGGCCGTGTGAACTGAGAGAGAGAGAGAGAGAGAGAGAGAGAGAGAGAGAGAGGAAGGTGTGGGGGGAGCAGGAGGTTGAGCCGGGGGCGATAGTCTGCACGCGAGTAACCGATATCCCGGGGGGCGCACTCCGTGTCGACTCCGTGACTCTGCGCCGCGACCGCCACGGAGCCTCCAGCCTCATCCGCGGCCAAACGAGCCGAGAAATGAGCCGTTTTCGCGCTGACGACACCCGAAACTCTCGGACCCGGCCAGCGGCGGGGATTTTTCGCCCCGCCCTGGCTTCGGGGTCTTAAGGCCAAGTTAAGTGGGGGGGTCGCAAAAAATGTTTTATCCTCGCTGGGGAATTAGGGAACAACCATCGCCTCGCATACTCAAAAAGGCAAAAATCTTTGTTTCCTAACGAAAAATAAAATAACAGTGGCTTTTCAAAAATATTTCTTAAAAAAATTTTTCATGCAAAATAGAGAAGATAGATGATGTGTTTTTTTTTCGGCGCTGCACCGTCACTTTTCCGTCACCGGCGGTGGTGGCGGCCCTGGCGGCAGCGCTACTAGCGGCCTTGCCGTCCCGTCCTTCCCGCCCTTCCCTCCCCGCCGCGAAGCCAATCTGTCTTCCTCACGTCATACGCTGCCGGGCCCCGCTGGGCCCCGCTGGGCCCCGCTGGGCCCCGCTGCCGGCTCAAGGGGCCGTAATCACCTACCTGACCTGTCGTCGGGGGCCACACCCACGCAACTCCTCGGGGCAGTGCAGTCAAGAGCGTGACGGCGGACTTGGCGTTCTCGCGCTCGCTTTGCTGTGAACGTTATGCCACCCCCACCCCCTCTACGCCGCCCTCCTCCGCCCTCACCTGCCCCCCGGCACATTACAACGGCCGTAATATGGCATGTCAGGGACATCAAAACGTGATTTTTCAGTCCAGCGCATAGACCCCCCGGGGGGCCCTGGAGTGCCGTCGGGGCAGAGCGTCGCGGGGGGCGGACCTGGAACTGGAGCACCACTGCGGAGCCTCCGCGGCCCCCGCCGGCTATGGTGCGCGCCGGAACTGGCCCTTTGAGATTCTACACACAATTCTACGCCCGGAGAGCTGCGGAGCAAATTAGTTTTGCTGCCCTAAATACGAAATCTACAAACTGCCCGTACCTTTTTGAGGCACGCACTACACGTGTCGCAATACTAAAATACGATGCATGCGCGTACTTTTGGGGGCGATATTCGGAAAGCGGGGCGCCGCGAAATTCCCTTCTCCCGCGGCGCCGTGACCCGCCCGGCCTGGCCCGGCTCCTCCTGGAGTGTTTATATTCCTCCCCCCTGCCGTTATTTGTAACGGGCTTTACGCTGCCGCAGGAGGGAGGGACGGGGCGCGCACCTCCGCCATGCCGCCGCACTGCAATCGCTCTTTTGTTGCCGCAAGGAACAGCACTCTTATTCCTCCACTAAATTTAATTTGAAGGCCGCAAGCAGTAACGCGCTGTGCCGCCGCCGCCGCCTGGCGTTGCTCTCTCTCTCTCTCTCTCTCTCTCTCTCTCTCTCTCTCTCTCTCTCTCTCTCTCTCTCTCTCTCTCTCTCTCTCTCTCTCTCTCTCTCTCTCTCTCTCTCTCTCTCTCTCTCTCTCTCTCTCTCTCTCTCTCTCTCTCTCTCTCTCTCTCTCTCTCTCTCTCTCTCTCTCTCTCTCTCTCTCTCTCTCTCTCTCTCTCTCTCTCTCTCTCTCTCTCTCTCTCTCTCTCTCTCTCTCTCTCTCTCTCTCTCTCTCTCTCTCTCTCTCTCTCTCTCTCTCTCTCTCTCTCTCTCTCTCTCTCTCTCTCTCTCTCGCTCTCACTCCGCCCTTCCCCTATCCCAAGTCATTGCTGCGGGAAACAAGCCCCCCCTCCCCCAACCCCCCAGCCGACATGCATTTGCTGCGGGCTGGACCACAAGCCAGCACCACCACCAGCCCAGGTGTGTGGGGACGGCAGGGAAAACACAGGCAAACACCAAAGTCTGCTTCCCAACATCTCACAAAAATTTAAAAAGAAAATCGAACAAAGATAAGAAAAAAATAGCAACGCAATGATATTGTCAGAGACCTCTAGCCTGGATCGAATGCGACCAGCGTTTCACTGGGTGTGCCGTGGGTGTACGTGCAGTGTACCGACGACATTGTCTCAATGACTGGGCTGTCCTTCTTGTCAGACAAGAGCTTCGCTTCGCGCCGCCACCACAATGAGGTGGGGGGGGGGGGGTAGTTTGGCAAGCCCCCTGTAACGGAGCGGCAGCTCGGCGTTTTCTGAACGGGGAGTAGTTTGCACCCTTGCGGCATGGCTGGAGTGGCGGTGCTTCATGTAAACACGCTCGCAGAGTGGTGGTGGTGGTGAGGGGGGAGGGGGGGGGAGGGGGCGGTAGCGCCGCCGCGTACAGGTGCGAAGTCTTCCCGCACAGGCTGCGCTGTTACGGGCTGTCGCTGCTGACGCCGCCCTCCGTTCGATGCCTTATCGTCTCAGGTAGAGGCGCCGGCGCTCAGGTGTGTTTTACACCGCAGTCAGCGAGCTGCCGCGGGCACAACACACATTGTCATTAGAAGCGGTGGCGGGGAAAAAAGAGCGTCTCGCGGCCCAGGCGGGAGTCGAACCCGCTGATGTCAGAGCTGGTAGGCCAGCACGTTACACCTGATCACTGTAAATGAAACCATGATGATCATCATTATTCAAACTATGATGATTGTTCATCATTCGCGCAATGTGATGAGAAACACATGTCATGTCGATCATAAGGTAAATTAGCACATATGTTAGTGATCCTGAAAAAGATTTCGCATTGAATGACTAGCGTAACTCTTTCATTTCCAGTGTGAGCTACGAGCTACGGTGTAGTATAGTGACGCACTACGCTCGGGAAAAAGTGATTGTCTTTGGTCAAGGTGGCCGAGAGAGGTGTTCCAGGCCAAGTCTACGTCTTTTCGCCAGGCGCGCAGTCACGCGCCACGACTTGACAACGCTGCCGGCCGAAATGCAGTCGGGGCGAATTCGGGGCCAGCGGTGGCGGTGGTGGTGGTGGTGGTGGTGGTGGCGGTGGTGGTGGTGGTGGTGGGGCCCCACCGCGCCACACGTGACGACCCCTCCGGCCCCTCCTCACTAAAACTCTCCCGCCCGGCCCCGGCATGGCCCAGCATGGCTTTGGCTTTCCCCTCCCCTGCGGCGTTTTTAACCTGGGACTACGTCTGTCTCTCTCTCTCCCCTCTCCCTCACCCACCCACGCCCTCCTACGCCTCTCTCTCTCTCTCTCTCTCTCTCTCTCTCTCTCTCTCTCTCTCTCTCTCTCTCTCTCTCTCTCTCTCTCTCTCTCTCTCTCTCTCTCTCTCTCTCTCTCTCTCTCTCTCTCTCTCGCTCTAGCACGGTGGGCCGCATCAATTATTGATAGGTGCGCCTTGGAACCGGAACTGTGAAAACACGCGCAGCTCTCTCTCTCTCTCTCTCTCTCTCTCTCTCTCTCTCTCTCTCTCTCTCTCTCTCTCTCTCTCTCTCTGCCTACTACCCCCACACCGCACACGTCCGCTAACCATTCGATGCCCCCCCCCCCCCCCCCTCGCCACGTTGCAATCA
The DNA here is from genome assembly GCA_038380765.1 of Odontothrips loti. Taxonomy (NCBI): domain Eukaryota; kingdom Metazoa; phylum Arthropoda; class Insecta; order Thysanoptera; family Thripidae; genus Odontothrips; species Odontothrips loti. Next base: position 6,242,650 of record CM076258.1, on the reverse strand, counting down.
CTGTCAGCGATGCTTACAACCTATTCGACGCTCCGCAGGGGCGGACGGGGGGATTATCATTATCACGCCCGCAAGCGTAAAAAGAGCGAACGAGAGAGAGAGAGAGAGAGAGAGAGAGAGAGAGAGAGAGAGAGAGAGAGAGAGAGAACATAAAAAATTAGAATGCCTGCTCACTGATTTTTTCGGGGATCTGCAGCGCGAAAAAAATGTTTGTAATACACAGGCCTAACGTGATAGCAAGCGGCACGTATCAGACTCGGCCTAGCTTCCGGTAGTATCGTGTTTGCTTTACACTTCCCTTTTTACGTTCTTCCTTCAACTTTGGGGGAAAAAAACAAGAAAAAAACGTCCTGCCAATTGATCCCACTCATTTAATAAATTTAAAAATCGAAATCCCAAACATTCTTTATAAGCTTCTTTTCTTACGCTGACTGGGGCAATGTTTTGTGCACCCGCTGCTGAGGCCACCCCAAGGACACCTTACGGCTAGCCTATAGGGGCCACACACACACACACACACACACACACACACTCACAGGGTCCTCACGTTCGGTACTTATTCCCTCCGCGAGTGGCAGCGGGAGCCGGCAAGGAGAGAGTAAGGTGAAAGTCTTCGCAGCGAAACCATCAATCGACCTTAACGTGGCGGGGCGTGTGGCGGTAGCATGGGCGGCGCGTGTCGGGGGCGTGGCGCCAAGTAAGAGCGGTGCGACGCCCCTCCCCACATTTGTGCACCGCCCCTGGCACGTGCACGGCTAGCCTGCAGGCTCCGGATGCGAGCTTAGGGAAAGATGCAATTTCCTAAAATAAAATCATCACACTCTGCGTAAAGTGTTCGACAACCAAACAAGAAACTATCAAACTGGAGAAAAATGCGTCCCCCTGGTAGGCTCACGTTTTGGACTGAGATTTCGTCTCCAAAAAGAGCTTTTTCGTGTCAGAGCATCCGAGCAAGTACGTATGTGCAGTCACACACACAGACACACACACACTGCGTTCATGGCCCACAAAAGGAGATGACCGTTATTCACCGCCACTCTCTTTCTGTCTCTCTCTTACCTCCCCCCCCCCTCTGTCTCTTTCTCTCTCTGCCCGTTCCCCGCTGGCGGTGAAAGGGGCTGCCGCGGCGGGTGTCTGCTATCTCCCGTTCGGACTAATCTCTCTATCTCTCTCCCTCCCCCGTCGCCTCAGATATGAGGTACTGCGGAGGAAATGTGTTCCTTGTCTCGTCTTACCCCGCCGCGGGAGTTCCTTACTCGACTCAAAAAGGTCTACGGAACAACATTGTTCCCGAGTTTAATACGTGGGAACAATTTTTTTTTGTTCCCTGTAATTTAGTGTGGAACAACTTTACATTTTTTGCGGCGTGTCCGCTGCACCACCGCGGGCACACCTTTTAGTGCTGCACACATCCGGCTCACCCCCCGCGGACAGAAAGAGAGAGTAACAACCGAACGCCTATCTCTCTCTCTCTCTCTCTCTCTCTCTCTCTCTCTCTCTCTCTCTCTCTCTCTCTCTCTCTCTCTCTCTCTCTCTCTCTCTCTCTCTCTCTCTCTCTCTCTCTCTCTCTCTCTCTCTCTGGTGCGCGGGCCTGTCTGAAGGCTGCGGCGAGGCGGTGCAGGGTGCGGGGGGCGCGCCGCCACCGTCGTCTGGAAACGGCCACCAAGAGCGTGTAGAACACGGCCATCCTGCCCTCGGGGTGGCCTCTGGGGGCTCACAAATTGATCTCTAGCAGGAGAGAGAGACAGAGAGAGATAGGTGAGGGTGGTGCGGTAAGGCTGGGCTACCGCATACCTCGCACGCGGACGCACCCCGCGCCCCGCACAGAAGTCTCTCTCTCTCTCTCTCTCTCTCTCTCTCTCTCTCTCTCTCTCTCTCTCTCTCTCACACACACACACACACACACACACACACACACACCAGGACCTGCCCTGCCGAACGCTAAGGGCGGCCGCGGTGTCCGAGCACGCCCTTCCGTCATCCCCTCCACCTCACTACCCATACGCAGACCGCATTCTTTAGCGCTGACGGTTGCCGCCTGCGAACCGCCGGGTAGGCAACACGCTGCACTCGCGTGCCCGGTACCGTGCCTATCTTGCCCCTGCAGGCGCCTCGGTGTCTCAGCAGCTGCCGCCGCCTGCGAACCGCCGGGTAGGCAACACGCTGCACTCGCGTGCCCGGTACCGTGCCTATCTTGCCCCTGCAGGCGCCTCGGTGTCTCAGCAGCTGCCGCCGCCTGCGAACCGCCGGGTAGGCAACACGCTGCACTCGCGTGCCCAGCACCGTGCCTATCTTGCCCCTGCAGGACTGCTCGCTCGCTCGCTGCACGCTCTTCGCGTTCCTCCGGCAAATCGTGCGGACGGGACGACGACGACGACGGCAATTTTCGCTCCGCGTCTTCTCTGCGCTTGTTTATCACCCCGCGTGTTTCTGTCCTCTGCTTTCTCCACGACGACGACACGCCAACACATATCGACTAGAAAAAAAATACAAAACAGAATGCGATATGTTTTTTCTAACGGTATACACAGTTTGCACGCATCTGCCCCTGTTCCCCCCGTACAAACGTGGGGGAGGAGGCCTGGAGGCCCGGCCGGGCGCTGCCGCCTTTTTCATTCAGAGCCTTGTTATTTGTTGCATACGTATAGAGACAGTATTAGACCACCGGCTGCGCGGCAGAAGCAGGCGCCACGCTCTCTCTCTCTCTCTCTCTCTCTCTCTCTCTCTCTCTCTCTCTCTCTCTCTCTCTCTCTCTCTCTCTCTCTCTCTCTCTCTCTCTCTCTCTCTCTCTCTCTCTCTTCTCTCTCTCTCTCTCCCCGTGTGCAGGGAGGGTCTGGGGCCTCCGCACCGCACCAGGAATTGCACCGGCCAGCCGGGGCCGCGGGGGCTTCGAGGTGGCGTGGCCGGGCGTCGTGGGGGCCATGCAGAGGAGAGAGAGAGAGAGAGAGAGAGAGAGAGAGAAAGAAGCACATAACGGCGAAGAGGAAGAAGAAGGAGAGGCATCGCCAAGTCCTGCAGCGGGGGCTTCGGGCCCAGCATCCTATGGTCGTGAGCAGCGCGTCTCTTCGGATCTTTTTTTAAAATTATTTTCAGGGGGTCGTTCTTTGTCGTATTTTCGGGCCTCACGCGAAAAGGCGGTTTGAGATGATCGAAAATTGATGAAGAGCACTGCAAAGTACTGCATTATTTTCCGAGCATCGCAGCGGGGATCGCGTCCGCGCCGTGTACACAAGGCAACATCCCCGTTGGGGCGGGGTCCGCGGCGCGAGTGCAGCTCGACGGTGATGAGGGACCTGCCGAGTCGAGTCTGAAAGCGCTGACTCGCATCACAATACCACCGGAGCATCGCATATCGGCTCGCCAATGATTATATCCCCGACCCTCCTGGCCCGAGGCCGGGCCCGGCCGCCTCGCTCGGACTCGACTTGGTAATCCCTCTGTGCCTCGCCTCCCCCTCCTTCCCCTGCTCCCCCTCCCCCTCACGGAGGTCATCGCTGTGTGTGCGCGCGCGCCTGCCCTGCGCCGGAAGCCGCCCCCGCGCTATCAGAGCCGCACCGCGTCTCTCTCTCTCTTTCGCCAGTTTGAGCCAGCGCTGATGCGTGCATAAGATACTAACTCCGCTAACGCCCCGCCACGCCCCCCGCACCACGCCCCAGGAGGGGTAGTCACCACCCCACAGGGGGCTCCTCCTTCCTCCGCCTCCGCCTGCATGCAGTGCAACAGACACGCGCCCGCGCTGGAACATCCCTACCCCCAACGCGTACGTCGTGGCAAAAAAATAAAAAAAATAAGAAAATAAATTAGGTAGGTAGGGGGATAAATATTTTCGCATACACCAGCAGCATCCCCTACTCCGCCCTTCTGTCCCCCTTACCTTACTCCTCCCCTCCTCCTGCCCCCTTTCCGTAGTATGCTTTCTCTGGACGAACCTTTACCAATCATCCACCTTCTTTGAGCCACGCGGGGCAGGTCGGCCAAAAGAGGGGGGGGGGGGCGTCATCGGCCAGTGCTCTCTCCCTCCCTCTCTCCTACACACACACACACACACACACACACACACACACACACACACACACACACACACACACACACACACGCGCGCGCGCGCGCACGCTCACACGCACGCAAACCCTCCGCCTTCCATCACCTCGGCCGCAGTGTTTGCGCTTCGGCCTAGGCAAAGGGAAAGGCGTCGGAAGGGCGCAACGACGCACGGCGGTAGTAGTGGCGGTAGTAGTGGCGGTAGTAGTGGCGGTAGTACGGCGGTAGTAGTGGCGGTAGTAGTGGCGGTAGTAGTGGCGGTAGTAGTGGCGGTAGTAGTGGCGGTAGTAGTGGCGCGCCCTTTTACCCTCCTCGAAGGGCTTAACGCCGCCATAGGCCCTTTTTATCATCGTCCACACTCTCCTACTCACTCTCTCCCTCTCTCTCTCTCTCTCTCTCTCTCTCTCTCTCTCTCTCTCTCTCTCTCTCTCTCTCTCTCTCTCTCTCTCTCTCTCTCTCTCTCTCTCTCTCTCCCTCCCCGAGTAGAAATCTTCACAGTGGATAGGAAAAACACACGAGCAGACTACTCAGGAGTTGCGACTGCTGCAAGTACGGTAGTTGTCAATTGGTCTGTGTGAGGGATGTCGGCGTGCGGTCACTGCTGAGTGGATTAGCTGGCCACACTCACACAACACACACATACAGACACACACACACGTGGCCTTAGGGCCGAAGGGAGGGTAGTTAGGAACAAGAAGCCAGAGCAGATGGACGGTGAGGTGAACGCGGAGTGACAGTGTGTGTGTGTGTGTGTGTGTGTGCGTCTGTGTGTGTGTGTGCGCGCGCCTGGGGGTGCCTGGGGTGCGTAGGGTGCAGGGATGCTGCAGACAAGACGCGTGAGGTGCAGTTCGATAACGACATTGATTGATAGATTGATAGATTGATTTTCTCTTCCCCCGGCGCTGCGCCCCCTGTTCCCCCGCCGGGGGAAGGCAGAGCGAGCAAATCGCTCCCTCAAAGGTGACGGGATATGGGAGTGTGTCGGGGAGGCCGGGTGGCAGCAGTGATTCAGGCGCTGTCACGCTGTGGCCACGTTGGAGAGCGCCGAGGGAAAAGCAGGTTTAAGAATTTAAATTGAACTTGAAATAAACAAAAAAAAAAAAAAAAACCTCGAGTCGCCGTACTTTTAGGAGTCTCCTGCTGCCTCGTTATTTCTGCGTGCCGTTTCTTGAAATCGACAACGTCTCCGGCATTTTCCGAAGCCCGACCGGTCGGTCAAAGGGCATGTTTTATTGATTGCGCGCGCGCCCCCTCCCCCCCCACGGTCAGTCCGGGAATGTGACGGAGACGCTGTCCTCTTTGAGGAGGAGCCGAGTCATCTGGCTACGTTCGTAAATTTTCAATGACTCTCGTTGTCCGTCTGCCTGAAGTAGAGCCGCTAGTTAATGACTCTAGTCGTTGTCCGTCTGTTCGGCTGAAGTGAGCCGCTAGTGCGGCCAGCTGAGTGCTGACCGCTAGTGCCAACCAGCTAGTGCCAACCGCTAGTGCCAAACGCTAGTGCCAACCGCTAGTGCCAACCGCTAGTGCTTACACTGCTGTACAACGGTCCCCACTTAGTTTTGCTTAGTTTCCGCTGGACCAAAAAGTGACCATAGACATTTCATTTTTACTTTTTTCTAAAGAGACTTTTCCACTTGCTTATTTGTAGTGGCCGAAAGTCGAGATTCACTTTCTTCCTTCTGAGACGAACCTGCTGCTACTGCAGTACCGCCATAACATGAAAATATCGGACCGGGAAATGAAGAGAAATGACAAATAGAGTGGGAGGGAGGGGCTGTGGGGTGGAGGACGTGGGGTCCATCTCGGGGATGACACGGTGACTGATGTGGCCCCACAACGGATGGCGCGGGGCGGAAGGACGGCCTGCTCCTGTGGTGGTGGTGGTGGTAGTGGTGGTGGTGGTAGTGGTGGTGGTGGTAGTGGTGGTGGTGGTAGTGGGTAGTGGTGGTGGTGGTAGTGGTGGTGGTCGTCGTCGTATGTCCACGTGGAGGTGTCATCCTGGAGAGACGTCCAATGTGCTAGCGCAGTGGGGCCGAAAACAGTGGGAGCGGCGCGCTGCAGGTGACGCAGAATCTCTCTGCCGATCGGCCTGACGGATCTGGGGCAGCGAGCGACTCGACACCCCTGGCAGCTGGAAGTGGAATGTCCTGATGAAAGAGCCCCCAAGACCTTCCGGCACGGAGTGGACAATGATGGCCAGCCTGCAACCCACTAGTAGACGGTCAGGCATCCTACACTCCGACAAGAAAAATGAAAAATAATAATAATAAAAATTAAAAGTCGACAGAAAAATCTCCTTTTAGAGAACCAGAAAATAAAGGGCTCAGTCTTTTTCAGAATGACGCCAAGAACAGAGGCGAGCACCAGGTGGCGGGCCCACGTCGTATAACCGCACGTAGAAATTTGTCATGTTCCCTGTCCGGTGGCGCCTGCTGCCTCCTTCTCTGCCTTGTGCCTCTGTCTGCCACTCCGCTAACAGGCCGGGCGACGTCACGCACGGTGTGCGACAAGGACGGTGGTGCCGCTGCAGTGCGTGTGCGAGGGAGAGCGCAGACACGCACAACATTTCATTCATTTGTGTGTCGCAACGATTCATCACATGCAGCGCGCCGCGCCGCACCGGCACCGGTGTGTATGGTCCCATGTGTGCCAGTGCGTCCCCGTACGTGTGTGATGCAGTGCCGCCAAAAGCCTGGCCACCGAGTTTATTTCTCGACTCAAAATTATCGCAGGTAAAATGTCCTTTTCACTGTCAGGGAAAAAACAACGACAAAACGGACGTGACAAATACATTTCTTTTTTTTTTTCGTGAATATAAATATTCTGAACTTTTTTTGACAAGTATTTGTGTCTAAATTAGCTTTTTCAGTCGCTTTAGTTTTACTTTTTTTCTGAGAGGGTTGGCACTGGTCGTGTTATTCCGGAGGCCTCGACCTAGATATTCACGCAGGGATCTCCCCCACTTGTCAGGTCCGCGGTGCAGTTATCCGGGCCGTGCCCAGGCCGTGCTCATCCGTGAAACCACTTGTGCCTCTGGTTATTGCGTGTCGTCCGGGCATGCCGAGGGAGGGAGAGGGAAGATGGAAGTTACGCCAGGCGGAAAGTGGCGAGAGAAAGAGACGGGCAGAAAAAAATTGCATCCATGCGGCAGTCGCTGAGGTGGTGAGGGGCAAAAAAAAAATCTCACCGTAATGTTGCAAAGTCCCCTGCCGCCTCGGGACTTTTGGCCTGACGCGGAGCAGTCTCTGCCCGGGGTCGGTCGGTAATTCCACTCGAAAACGTCAATCTCGGCCGGTGATCCCGCAGCCGCGGCCCCGGCCTAGCTGCACGCGCGATTTCTCATAGTTACGTGGCTCCGGTCGGGGAGGCGGCGGGGGCCGCATCGCCACGTGCCGCCGTGCCACTCCATCACCCACGAAATTTCTCATATTTCACGACACGGCCGCGGCGCAGGGGCCGCGCGCCCCCGTCTTACTTGAGGTGACAACCACCCCCGTGTTTCTGGTGAGGACTGTACTTGTCCTTGTGCCTTTCTTCCCGGACTGTACTGCCCTGTCCGGCGCTGCACGCGGATTGTGCGTATCTATGGAATATTGCGCGTATTGGGTGCGTTCAGGCGTGCGCTGGGGCGGCTTGCTGCCCATTGCGGTGGGTGCGCGAGCGGACAGACGGACAGACAGACAGACAGACAGGCAGACAGACGGGCCCAATCACGCGCGTCGCCAGAATCTAATTGCTTGTAAAGTTACTGTAGCCTTTAATCCTCTTACATCTTGTACTCGCTCCGTCCCGCTCGCACTCATGGACGGAGGGGAGTGAGGAGGGAGCTCTCACGGCATGGGGGAGATAGAGAGAGAGAGAGAGAGAGAGAGAGAGAGAGAGAGAGAGAGAGAGAGAGAGAGAGAGAGAGAGAGAGAGAGAGAGAGAGAGAGAGAGAGAGAGAGAGAGAGAGAGAGAGAGAGAGAGAGAGAGAGAGAGAGAGAGAGAGAGAGAGAGAGAGAGAGAGAGAGAGAGAGAGAGAGAGACAGCGATGAATGGCGAAATAGGAGTGAGATGGATAGCGTGCACACGCGCAGCGCCCCCGCCCGCTGAAAGCAGAGATGAAAGGAGTGACATTACTGACGCATTTCAGACAATTATTCCTGAAAGCACCGCATCAGCCGTGTCACGTGACGTGTGCGATGGACTCCGCGACATCCCTGGACTCCTTCGTCATACATTGTGGTGTGTGGTTATTCTCATACCGACACAGTCAGCCAGGTAACTGCTGACCTCAGATATCGAACAGTGGCCGGGATATAACCGGTGATTATCCGTGGCTAAACGCCGCTACCTTTTGATAACGATCTCTAATCTCTCTCTCTCTCTCTCTCTCTCTCTCTCTCTCTCTCTCTCTCTCTCTCTCTCTCTCTCTCTCTCTCTCTCTCTCTCTCTCTCTCTCTCTCTCTCTCTCTCTCACTCGCGCTGGTTAGCGGCGTGACGAAATTAGGGGCTGCACCGGGGCACGGCGACGTCGGCCTCTGATGAGGTGCGAGACGTCGGTTGGGGCGTTTGGGGCCCTCGGCCAGCCCCCTCGGAGCCCCCGCAGCCCCCCGGAGGCCCCCGTAGGCTGTTTGAGTTGAATAATCAAAGTAAAATAACTTTTGCGTCGCGTGCGCCCACGGTTACGCCCCAGGAGAGGGTGGAAGTGCGCCCTGCTGGCAGACTTTCACGAGTTCAAGTTGTGCCTGCGAGTGAATGTGCGTGCGTGTGCGTGTGCGTGTGTGTGTGTGTGTGTGTGTTGGCTGCAACTTTGGTCGCGTTTGTCAGCAAAAGCGATTTTCGCAAAAGGGCCAGTGCGGAAGAGATTGCGCGTCGAGTTGTTGGCAGCACTTGAGTGTCGGACCGGGATACCGTAATAAGCTCCACACGCGGTAACGGAGTGTAACGAAATAACGTTTTTTGGCTTTTTTTGACGTGTTTAGGTTCATTTGAAAAAAGTTTTCTTTTGTTTTTGTTTTGCGAAACTTATCAAACCTAACGATGGACCACCTGATTAGCCGCATATCCGCGGCGCGCCTATCAAAAACAACACTCAACAACAACAATAAAAACAAAATATGAGGAAGGTATAACCGTATGCCTCCGGGCATGCCCCCCTCCCCGGATCCGCCGCGCCCTAGTATATCTGCGACATGCACACGGATGAAGGTGTTGCGGGTTACGATCCCGATACGAACACGACGTAGTAAAAAAAAAGGAGAAGAGAAAAAAAAAGTGAGGTGGTTGTAAACATGATCGCTGCACGGTTTGGCGTGGACGCGGGGGAGGCCGTGTAACAACCAGGGAGGGGGGAGGGGGGGGGGAGGAGATTGTCATAGAGGGCACAGAACAGGAGAGAGGGGGCACAAGCCATCATCATATGCGTGCGGCCCTAAAAACACAAGGGGTGGGGGGTCCAGGGGATGAATTCATTTGGGGAAAGGCGGGAGTAAAAAGTAAGGGAGTCGGGATCGGTGGTGGTGGGACATCGTCGAGCGCAGCGCGCGCGCGTGTGTGTGTGTGTGTGTGCGCGTGTATGTGTGTGTGTGCGTGTGTGTGACGGCTTCGGCAGGAACGGAATAACACTGATGAAAAATTATTGAAGGCTGCGGTGGTGAAATGGTATGGCCTGGCCTCGCTTCCTCACCGCAAGTCCATGTTTGGCGGAAATAAAATGTGAAAACAAAAATCCTCTTGTATTTTTATTTGTGTCCTGCTGACGAGACCCCCGCCGCGCAGCCCCTCCTTCGACATTTCGGCCGTCACCCACTGTGGGTGCGACCAGTTTGCCGTTGTCATCAGCGGGAAAACGCCGCCGGGAGGATTTTTCAAGTGGGGGCGTGGCGATGGGGGTGGGTGGGGGTGGGGGAGAGGTGATTACCAGACTGCTCCACTTCTTATTATTCTTCTTTGGGCCCGGATGGCTGTGACTCCCAGGCAGGGCATGAAATGGTAGTTTTGTCGCGGCGGCGTGCTTTAATGCTGATGGGCCCCGTGGGGTGTGTGTCTCTCTCTCTCTCTCTCTCTCTCTCTCTCTCTCTCTCTGTTTCTCTCTCGCTCTTGTTCGTAGGGTCCTTCTTATGACGGTAACGGCCAGGCGACCATTATGGTTTGATTGTTATGAGCTTGTTGAGTGGCGCCCGGGATGACGCCTGGAAGCATCCTCTTCTGCCCTCCTTCCCTCTCTCTCTCTCTCTCTCTCTCTCTCTCTCTCTCTCTCTCTCTCTCTCTCTCTCTCTCTCTCTCTCTCTCTCTCTCTCTCTCTCTCTCTCTCTCTCTCTCTCTCTCTCTCTCTCTCTCTCTCTCTCTCTCTTCTCTTTCTCAAGGATGTCGCGCGGGTAATTCGAAATTGCGACCGCCCTCCCGCCTCGAGCACGGGCGAATCGCAGCATAAGACGTTTACGCTCACCTCCGCCGAGCTGAGCTACAAAGCCATTTGCACAAGCGGCAACAAAAAAAAAAAAAAAAATAACTGGGGCGACTCTGCCTCTTGTATGGCCTTGAAGGTCATGCGACACATTTTTTCTTTCTGCAGGGTAGAGGACGCTTCTGGCGTTGCTTTATGGTTTAGTTGGGATGGCAGTGACTAATCTCTCCAGTGCCAGGCAGGGCCGGGCCGGCCGGCCATGGGTCTCTGGGAGTAATCAAGAAGTTTGGAGACTCGCGGACCCTGCATAAGCGCACTAACGGGGGAGCGAGGACACTGCGAGGACACGACTGCTAGACGATAAGGTCTGTATCGGGGCGAGGACGTG